>JAQIXS010002417.1:0-23011 GCA_034700785.1 Rossiulus vilnensis
GGATGGGGGAGAAGAAATCCCTGATTTTATCAAAAAAATAAAAATATTTATAAAAGAAAACCGAAAGAAAATGTGCCAATTACTTATGTTTCTGCTTATTATTTCAAAAGTTCAAAGTGTGCTATGGAAAGTAAGGGAATTCCTATATTAATGCATAAGGGTGACAAGATACGCCTTCTTTTCAGTCGTATCATGAGCAATTAGATTATGGCAATTTTAGGCTGGCATTTTATGTGATGAAACTTTCCCTGACTTTTACATGAAAATTTGAAATTTCTGACTTTCCAAGGTTGTTCCTACTTCCCTGACAATTCCAGGTTTTTAGGTCAGTGGGAGCCCCGTATATGGTAAAATAAGATGGCTCCTTTTGCTTTATTATGCCTGTGCATTTTTTGTAATGATGATTTCTTTAATTTTGCTTTCTTATTTGATCTTGCATACAGTAAGTCGTTTACGGCCAATTTTTTTATGTGAAACCGAAGTCAATTTTGCGCCATTTCTTAACTTACTGAATTTCTTGCAAATAATAATAGTCATCAAATTATCCATCGCAAAGCAAAGGGCATGTAATAAATAATTGGCTATTATGACGGTGTAAATATGGGGAGAATGCTAAGCCAAGAAACTGACCTTCATAAAAATATTAATAATAAATTTATTCTGAAAAAATCATTACAATTACATGCATTTTCAGAAAAATAATTCTTCGCCAAGAAAATAATATTACAAATGACACGTAAAACTACTGTAATGATTTTTCTGTGGAAATGAGGTTCTGTGAAAACATGAATTCGCCTGAACAATGAAGATAATATAGTTATAATCAGGTGAACTAGACACTGAATTCTCCTTATGAACAACAACGATATTTCATAAAACGAGTTGTTTTTTCATACATGTATGTACATGCATGACAGTGGGCCTTTGCATGTTAATTTGTCAAACAAACTGGTTTGAAATTTAGAACAAAACTTAAATTAGTGTGTGTAGGGGGAGAGGTTTAATGGGGTATAAAAATTACGTTTACTTTAAACTTCGAGAAACTGACTATGGCCATTCGGATGTCACTGGCCGGAAACTTCAAGTTTCTAAAAAAACGGATAAGAAGACAAATTGTCTGTCCTTCATGCCTCGGCAAATTTGGGATTAAATCGCGTATTGTGTATGATAGGAAGCCACAACGGTTATTATAAGCAAAGTATCGAAGGAAAAAAATGCCCCCGTTTAATTTGCTGACATGCTAAGAATTAAATCCTAGTTCCAAAGATCTCCCGTCGTAGGCCAGATTATTGATTAACGAAAGCAAAATGTGGACTTCACCGCTAAGCCATGGGTCGCGATGAAATGCAAATCATAACAGCCTGCCTACAATGTAGGTTACATCTACAACCTGTTATTCCGTTAATTAATTAACAATCAACACTATGACATTATAAAATAAGTGCCAACAAATTGTGAACGGCATCGAATTTCCAGTATTCATACTTAAATACCCACATCAAGTGCAATCATACAAGCAGAGATTAGACAATAATACTGCTTTCAATGGAGGGTTTTGCGATAAAGGTTACACCAGTAAGTAGGATAGGAGCACGTATCTTCTGTAATAATTTCCCTTAGATGCTCAGTCATAACATGTTTTGTCTCGATGTAAATTGTACGTACGTGCATCTTTATCGTAACAATGAATTCAGCATAAGCGAACCCAATAATCGAAAAATGTTAGGCATATTTATCTGAAATATTCATTAAACATTGGTATTTCGAAATGAAACACACTCCTCGGTAACAATATTCTGACTTGTAGTCGTTAAATTATTCCAATTCAATTGCCTTCCGAAACAAACAAGAAAATTTCGCATTAATAATAAAATCCATTACGCCAAAGTTTTTCCTCCAATCTTCTTAAATCGTCTCATGCATTAAAAAAATTAATAAATTACTGCTAAAAAGCAGCCTGACCTACCTCCCCTTAGGCTATGTAATGATGAATTAAAATTCCCTCGAAAGTTCCAACTACAGTGTATAATTTAAAACCCGTGGCTCTTTTAAAAATCTGAATACGTGAGTTGACCACCTGATGCTTATTCACATACTCTGCATGATGCTGTCTGCAGTTAAGTTTTTAATGTAAATTATATCTAACAATAAATTCTTTTCTATTGTTCAAGAAAATTCAGCAGTACTGTAAACTGGACATTGAACCCTCACTTGCAAGCAAAACGCTGATGAATTTCTCCATTAATTTTACGTTTTGTCAACACTGGATAACTATGCGAACAAAAACTATGATTTGAAAAACCCACCATTGTTTACTTTAAAATTTAAATTGCATTAAAAACGTTTCGTCAACCTGGAGCGGTCTCTTTTTAAGTTTATCGTAAGACCGAGGACGTGCACTTGGGCATTAAAATGTAAAAGTATACAAGTGTGAGGTCGTTAGTTTTCAAACTGCGTATGGCAACTTAGCACTCGATAAAAAGAAAAAAATCGGTTGTAACCAAACGTAAAAAAGTTTTGATCAACGAATTATTTGTTGCATACTTCTTTAAGGCAAAGAGAAATACTTACTTATTAAGTTTTGGGAGAAAAAAAAAGGTTTTTATGTACATCAATTCACGATACGTTGCACGATTCGATGAAACGAATTTGATTTACTCATATGTACGATATCACGTATTTCCATGTTGGTTTATTTTACAGGGCATGAGGGATGAAAACCTTAATTTATGCATATGAATTTAATGAATTCCAAAAACATTCTCCAAATACAGTAACTGTAACAGAAAATTTAAAAAGTTTAATTTTAATTGACAAAAGCTGCATTTTAAAGTGTACACTCCAAGATACCCACACATTTGCCCCTCGCCTTACCTCGAAGACGATAATGTACAATAACGATGGAAAATGACAAATGAGTTCACAGGATTTTGTTAGTATTCTAAATTTCTGATGCACCTTGTATCATCATGGATTTTTTTTACTATCATTCATAAAAAAAGTTTGTAACGAAAGCATTTTATAACCAACAACGAGTAAATAGGCCAGCGTTACGCAGACACGAACGATGCAAATTGTAATTAAGAAGTTGATTAACCTTGGATGCTGGCGATCAACCTCCTTTTAATCATATAGTGAGGTCATAATAACCAGACTTATTAACAAGCCGAATAATTAATTATTCATGCCAGCATCATCATCACTGCAGCACCATCAACGATTTACATCCACGAGGAAGTAATCCACACACAAACATTCACTTATAAGAGTATCCTATAATTAGTAGATCACGTAAAAGTTTTAAACCATGTACATGTATATATTTTAAAAGATATACCAAGGCTTCGCCTGTTTGTGTGTGCTTTGGCTTTGTCAAAAAAGCTAATGTACAAGCATCTGAGTTATAAGCGTGATACATTTACTGACTAATGGAGAAACTATTTATGCATATTGTAATCTGCAATTTGATTTTGTGCAGCCGCAGTTCAAATAGGAAAGTTTCAACATCGCTCTTATTCACAACAAATACCAAAATATGCCACACATGCATGAGAACACCTGCTTAAGTCCTAGAAAGACTTATAATTAAAATAAAGGAAAAAACTACTTTGAAAATATTTGAAATATAGTTTTAGAAACGTGAGAACAAGACTAAAAATTCTCTTTATATTTAATCCGCAAGAAATATGCTTAACGGGCTTGACACACATTTGTCGAAATGTTTGCTTCGCTTCTCTGCATGCATGCAGTCGACTGTAAAAAACGAACGAAATAAATTCGGGGGATCTTTATAATCAATATCCGTGGCCAGTAATTCCAACAATTGTTGGTCAGCTTCTGTAAGTGCGTCCCAATACCCTATTTAGCCTAATTATTTCGATCGTCCATTGTTTTGCACAGAAATAATTTACTTAAATCGCAAATTAGAGGTAAAACAGCAGCGCATTTTCCCACGTAGAAGCTATAGTCGAGTAACTGAATATTAACAAAGATAAAAAAATCCAGGACAGGCCAAGGTTCACGGCGTTTCACGAGGGTGAAATTACAGGAATTATCATCCAGCGTTTCCGGCGTCCATACCATAAGGCTTGATCTTTAGGAGCGACACAATACGAGCTCATATATCACATTAATTACAATGGCATTAATAATGCTGCTACAAGTACTATAATGAACTAACCTTTTCTGGGGCTCTGTAGCCAAAAAAAAACACCACGTAACCCTGCCCGACCCTAAATCTAGCAGATTATGTAAATGTAGTCTCATAGCGTTAACAATGTTTTCTTAACGCTAAGCATGCTCATGTTTACCACAGCTTTTCGGTTAGATGGAAGCGATATTCATGTATCCCTTCTGTACCATTTCCAATCTAGGAATAAAGTTATTACATGCATTTTCTAGTTTTGAACAGACTATAATTACAACCGCATTTCATTTTGATCTTTTCAGGCAGAATGCATTTGATGTCGAAGCGACGACGTGATAGAATCAGGAATCCCTACTGACTTCCAGCTTCCCTGAGCCTGTATCAAAGTCTGAACGATGGGCAACTCTGGCAGCGGCCACCATGGATCGTACAAAAACCATCCCCCGCAACAGTACGTCCAGAGCCTGCCCAGGGAGGGAAGGGGCCGTGGCTCATCGGCGGCAGCCGCCCAGAAGTACTACAACGGGCAGGGCTTCAAGGTGCTGCCCGAGCGGGTGCCAGGTCAGAAGCTGCGGCTGACGGACAATGGAAACCTGCTCCAGAATGGGGGCACTCTGAGCGGCAGGCGCCTGGCGAACGAGGCCCCAGAAACGGACGCCGATTTCGCCCAGTTGCTAAAGCGCCGTTCGGACATCGCCAAGGGGTCCCCCAAGGAGTCCTTCGACGACAGCAGCATCGGCCACCGCAGGGGCGATGGCAGCACCATGGGCAAGAAGTACCACAGCAACCCGGATCTGCTAAACTCCCACGGCATCATCTCGGGGAACCCTTCAGGCGTCAAGCCCCCCGACCAGAAGAAGAAAAAGCAGCCGAAGAAGACAAAGGCCCCACCGCCCCCACAAGGCTACGTCGATGAGGACTCTTACGAGAAGGAGGTCCAGGCCCCAGCCAAGGAGAAAAAAAGGCCTTTTGCACATTTCCTCAAACCCGCCTCCAAGAAGCCGAACGAAAGTCGAAAGCCTTCGCCACCCCGCCAGGATTTCGGGCACCATGCCCCAGATGGACCAATCCAGGGATCGCCGCCCTCGTCCAACATCAACGCCGAGATCACATCCGCCAAACTGAACTCCAGGGATAAGTCAGTGACTTACGTCCTGGAGAGACGGGACTATCACAGCAGCAGCAGCGTGCTGAACACCTCCAAGGTCCAGCATCAGATACCTACTGAGAATTCTAGTGGGGAGAGGCGTTTCAAGTCCCCAGATCCCATCAAGCCCCAGCCCCAAGGCGGATACCACGCCAAGCTCCAGGGCCAGCTGTCGGACGGAGGGCTGCAGGCGCAGACCATCGACCGGGCGGAAGTCAGGAGCAAGGCATTCGAAATGCAGAAACGGGTTCGATCCATGGACAGCCTGGCCTGCAGTTCGGACGAGAGGGAAATGTATCACCAACAGCAACAGCAGTCTTCACCGCTGAAGAACGAGCTGCAAGAGAGGTTCGCCAGACAGTCCAGAGAGATCAAGTCCCTGGACAACCTCCAGTCGGTGGTGCACAACGGCAAGGGCGGTCCTCTAGGCAGGCAGCCGAGCAACAGCAGCAGTTTGCTGTCAGACAGGAACCGAGAGCGACCACGCTGGGACCGGTCTCAGCTTCGGCACCACCACCCCAACGAGCAACCCTTCGACAACGAAGGACCAGTGCGGCCAATGTCCATGCCATACCAAAGGGAGCCCGATGGGCACTCCAACAGGGACTTCTTGAATCGCTCGGATTCCAGTAACCGGAAGGCGTACTACTACGCAGGAGGGCAGCGGAACCAAGCCACGCACTCGCCCAGCCCACCGAAGGAAGCCTTTCCAGGAAGTCTGGGCCGGAGGGAGAACGGAGATGCCAAAGTCCACCACCAGCGAGCGCCATCTGGATCCGGCCAACCAAGGATGTCTTCCGACGAGCACCGTGATCAAGGGGAAGACCACCACCTGTCCAACCTCGAGCTCAGCAAGAACTTCAACCAGAGCCAATACAACCGCAACTTGGACCACTTCTCCAAGGACAAACTCAGGCCGATGAACTCGAAGGAGATCATCGTAAACGCAGTCAGGGAAAACGACCAAGCGAGCAAAGAGCACCACGACAAGGACGCCGTGTCAGAGCATCTGCAAGAGGCCTTCTTCGCCAAGACGAAGGAGACCAGGGCGGGGGTGATCGAGTACAATCGGAAGCTGGCCAGCGGACGGCACTTCAGAGAGAGCAGCCAACTGAAGTCGAGCGATGGGGATCTGTCCAGCGAGGACGAAATGGACATCAACATGCAGCTGAGGCCCACGCTGCCCAAGAGGCTGCAGAGCATGCCTCGCTTCTCGCCCCAGCAGGTCTGGCGTTCCTTCAGCCTGGACGAGGCTGGGGCTTTGGACAAGTGCTCGGAGCATAGTAGCGACGGGGAGGAAGGTGACGTCTTCGAGGACCGCATCCTGAGGGTGGCTAGGCCCGTGGCACCCCCAAGGAGCAACAACGAAAAATCGGCCGATTCGGGCATCTCGCCTGGGGCGGGGAGCCCAGGTCCCGTTCCGTACGACTTCGACGCTGTGGTGGTGCCCGAAAAGTGCCTCCCAATTTCGCCCCCACCACTCCTCACGTCCAAGATCCAGACACGCCTCCAGTCCCCCGTGTTTTATCCCCCGGAAGCGTCCAAAAACGGTATCCATCATCAGCACGAAGACAAGAAACCCTTGTGGACGCCAGAAGAGGACCTCGCGAGCGACTTCGACGCCGGAAGCGGGGACCACCAGGCCGCCAGCGCCCCCAACCGAGAGATGATCTCCACGCAGCCGAAGCTCATCTCCAGGAAAGACATGTTCGTGTCCAAGAAGCTCAACGGTATGCAGGTGGAGAAGGACAAGTTCAGCGACTACTCGGACGCCGAAGGCAAGGCCACAGGAAAACCGGGCAAGAAGGGAAAGGGCCCCAAGAACGGAGATCCCAGCTCGCCCCAGAAGTACAACAGCGTTCGGAAGCTGAAGCGCTCCCTCTCAGGGGTCCTGCAGGGTCACGTGCGGGTCAAGTCAGGCGAGGAGGCGCACACCAACCTGGACGACAATTGGTCGCTGAGTCGCAGCCTGCCCAACTCGCTCCACAACGGCCACGAGGGCGAAAGGACGGAGAAGAAGCAGCCCACGCCTGAAGAGCGCAGAAAGAGAGCTTCTGACTTGGCAATGGGTCAACAGCGGCTCCCCAGGAGCGAGTCCGGTCCCATCTACATGGCGCCCCCCAAGCACGCTTCCGAATTCGTCGAACGCCAACCGTTCACCGATCTGGAAGGCAGGGCGTTCTGTCGCGAACGAGCGAGAGCCAACGGAGGAGGAGTGGGCACTCGCTACTACCGCAACGGTCACATCGTCTACCTTCCCAAGTACGAAGCCATGGAGATCATAGAGGAGAACATGGATCCGATCGGGATCGAGCGTCGGGCGTACAGTGACTTGGGCATGGGCACCAACGCCAATCACAACTTCCCGTTCAAGAAGCCGAAAAAGTTCACCTACCAGAGCACCGTGAGGCAGATCGAGCGCAAGCAGCTGGAGCAGAAGCTGTCCGAGGAGGTGGCTGTGAAGGAGAAGCAGAGGGCGCGCGAGATGGACCTCGTCAACAAAGTCGAGGAGGAGTTCCAGAAGAAGCGCGACAGGGAGAAGGCCGACATCAGGCAGCAGCTGAGGATCTTGTCCATGGAGTCGTCCAAGAGCCAGAACGAAGACCTCGCCAACGGTTACTACGAGAGCAGCAGATCTTTGCCTCGTGAGTATCCCGTTTACGACGACAACGACCGAGGCAACAACGAGGTCAGAAACGAGCATGGACACCTGTCACTTCCTCCGCTCATCATCCCTCCAGAGGACTACGATATGACCATCCCTAGGGAATCCAGCAAGCTGAAACTGGGCTCTCTGCCTGGGAGGTCCTCGCGAGATTTCGTGCAGCCAGCGCACGTGAAGGCTTACGGGAAAAACGGGCAGATGGAGGACTCTCAACAGTCCTCAGGCTTCTTCAGCGGCATCGGGAAGTGGATGCGCAGGCAGCAGCGCCTGGAGAAGCACGGCGATCATCATGTAGGGCGCCAGGAGCCAGAGGGAGCCCCATCGGCCTTCGGACCGTCCAGCCTGCCCCTGCACGACAACGAACGTTCCTCCCCGCCCCAGGGTCCGCCGTCCTCAACTCCTTCCTCGCCCCACCACGAAAACCGTAGCAACGCCATCGTGGGGTCGAAGTTCTCCAGCGGACGGATGCCGGACGGGCAGGCCTTCCAGCCTTCAGTGTCGCCGGTCAGCCCTCAGCAGCGCAAGAACATCTATTCGCACCTGCAGGAGGTGGCCGAAAAGGAGGAGCACCTGCGGCTCAAACAGCAGCAGGGAAGAGGCCACGGTGACAAGGACGCGAGGACGTCTGTCTGGATTTCGTCGGACAACAGCTATCCTGCGGCATCGCCATCGAAAGCGGCTGCTGGACACAACCAACCCTACTCGGACTTTTACAACGTCCCATACGACAGTCTGGGAAACATCGGACATCGGCTGGACCCGGGTTTCGGCCACAAACCGAGGCACGACAAGATGCAGTCCAAGAGCGACGACGACATGCTAGACAATTACAATCGGTAAATTTCCAGGGTTCCCTGGATTTTCTGGTTTTCTGAACACATTTCCCCGACCACCCTGACCACTGATGCAAAATGATGGAACATATGGAAATGCAAGGCATGCTATATGCTTATAAATAGAGGAATTCCCTATTTCTAGAAATACTAACCTTAGTTTTCAATACATTTTCGATGCTATTTTATTTTTTCAAAGCAATTAAAAATGCAGATTTTCAGCACTTCAACATTTCAACACTTTTCAAAAAAATTAGTTGCTTTTTGATTCCGTGACAATTAACACCTGAATTTAACTTTATGACTTATTTTTCCAGTAGACACCTTAAGCTATGTGAAAGCAAACGTAATAGCCTATAATTTGATAAGTTTAATTTCCATGTCTTTCTAATTTCGCAGGTCTGGGGGAACCCTGATTTCAAGAATGATCCAAAAATGTGTTTTATAATGTTACCGTTTTTTTTGTGAAGAGCTCGACACGGTGCAATACAACCAGAGTGGAATGCTGGTCAGCGTCATTCCATTGCGGTGGAGCCTAACCGAGACCAGTGGGCCACTGGCATAATTCCTCCGCCCAGGGGGTTTGACGAGGGCAGGCGACAAAGCAGGGACAGCGATTTCACCAGCTCAAACAGCTACTCTACCCAAAACAATGGACACGGAGAACAGGGATGGAATCGAGGAGTTGGGCGACAAGATTCCTATCGTGAATCTCTGGGGGAGGATGAGTACAGAAGGCGTCCAATACAAGTACGTATAAAACATTAAACTGAATTTGAGAATTATCTCAATTTATACAGCGCTGATTAACTCAACAATAGCCGGCAATAATGTTGATTTTTAAGAAACCTGTACCCTTCTAACATGTATACGTTACAGAAAACACAATATTAAATAAATAGGCAAATAAGAAGTGCAAAAAAAAAATAGCGCTGGAATGCAATTCATTCAGATTTATTTTGAGCTGGTACCGTTCATACACGCTAAACGGATGACAAGCGTTTATGCGCGTAGTTAGCAACTGAGCATACATGTAGATCAAAACCAAAAGAGAAAATCAAATTTGAATATTTCAATTAATTATAAAGCTCCTCTACTCTAGAATTTGCTATAAATTTTAAAAAGATCTACACTTTTTCTTCAAAGTTTTGTAACTGCATATCATTATAAAGAAATTGAAATACATAACTGGATTGCTTAAATTGCAGTAATATATTTCATAAGCCCATCATTTTTCCAACATTACATTTTGATTTCAAAAGACAAGGCCAAAATAAAAAGTAAAAATCCATTTGATAAGGTTTTGAGCAACAGACATCCTTTCCGCACCGTCAATACAACGCCAATTTTCTGTGATTCAAAGAGTTGGACAACAACTGCCATGCGATATATTTTTATGCTGGGTTTCTACAGTAAACTGAAATATTTGTTTAAAATTCAACACAAATTTATCTAAGATTCTAGGAATCTAGAAATATTAAGTCTCACATAACAGAGTCATTTTGTTGTTGTATATTTACAACATTTTACTAATTTCAGCATATGCCACTGACGTCTCATCACAGAAGTTTGAGCTTCAGTCATATTAATTCAGAGGGAGGATCATCTAATGGGTAAGGCAAAAATCCTAACATTATGGCAGTTTTCATAATCTGGATGCACAACTTAAAGACTGCGAAATCTATTCTCAGTAGGAAACCTGAAAATGCTAGTCCACGACTAGCAGTTCCTCCAGTTCAACCCTTTCATCCCAATAAAGCATACCGGCCAGTTGCTTTCCAGACAGGCAATCATGGATTTCCAAAATAGTAAGTTTTCTTAAAAAGTAATAGGCCTATTCATCTTTTGTTATGCCTTGTATTTAAGATTCGGTATACTTGATACAGAGTCCAGCAGAAGTGCAGCCGTGAAAGCCATTGTGAAACCGAGGTGGATTTTCAAACATGATTTTCATTACACTAGAACTATGCAAAACTTGCGGAAAATATTGTGCCAATTATTACCGTCATTAACTGATATTATATAGTAGTGGATGAATACTGTAAACAGACAATGCTTTGAATCGAAACATTCCCGGTGAAAGATGTCATCAGGAGCGTTCCTATTAACGCTAAACCAAAATAGATGCAATATGGAATGAGCTTTTTGAAAGAGTGAGCAAACTGACATATTCCTCATTAACCACATATGACTGTCCTCAGGGATATATGTGGGCACATTTATGTAACATGTTAATCGTGTACAATTCATTTTGCTAACAAATGTTGTAACTTATTCAAACAAGCGGAATCAAGAAATAAAATGTACTGTCCTGTGTTCCATTCGAATTAAGTCTGGTTCATATGTTTACATAATGCATTCATCACAACAGGTAAGTCGTCTTTAAAAAATGTACCAAATAGCTATCTCAGTTCTAGTGACTTTACCTTTCCCCTTCTAGTTTTAAAACCTAAGATACTGAAAAGAAAACATATTGAAAACTTCTAGCCTAAGTTGATACAATCGAGTTACTCTAGCAAGACAAGATAACAAGATTAACTAAGGGCCGCTTGCACCAACAAAAGTTAAGCAGAACCCAAGGTTAACTGAGGAAAGGCATTGCACAACAGCAGGTTAACCATGGGCTAACCCAGCTGACAGGCAGGGTTAACCTAAGGTTTGTTAATACATGTATAATGCAATTTTACCAGAAATCCTAGCTGACTATCTCCATGTTTACTATACCTTGGGTTAAAAATCGCTATAGTAAAATGGTGCAACAAAAACCTATCAACCCTTAGGTTAACTTGTGGTTAAAGTTAACCTCAGGTTATCTAACCTTTCATTTAACCTACAATGGTGCAACCGGTCCTAAATGACACGAGTGAAGTCAAATCAATTCGAATTCTCCTAACAATTCAATATGAAGGTTTTACTAGGCACACGTTATATCATTGTCAATTTAATCGTAATTAGTAATATTGATGATTAAAGTTTAACAGTTAATCGTTAAAATCGTTTAATTTAGTTTTATCTGTTTCAAATATCGCACAAAGTATGAAGCAAGGTCAAGATTAACATCGATTTTGATAAAACACTCTTCAGTAATCAAAGTTGCCGTGAAAATGCGATAACGCCCTGACATAGCGATGATATAAAATCAAATAATCAAGCAAACAATATTCATGACGTAGATTAATAGCATATAACACGAGAACGTCAACTGATTAACTTCAGTTTTGGTTTTTTGATGGCAAACTTGTTTGGAATAAACTACTTAAAGCTTCAAGATGGATACATGCAATACATGTAGTGGAATTACTTGCATTTAATCCTATAGCCTGCTGATTTGTTTGCCGAGTATGGCCTACGATATGGTTCGAAAATTTTTCACTTGTTCGTATTCGTTTAACTGCAACGATGACAAGGAAATTAAAACTTTATGTAAGTAAACAAGTTGTAAGACAAAACATCATCATAACATGTATAATGGATGGCATAGGCCTAATAACTTCAGGGACGTTTTATCTGTAAAATCATTTTATCGTGGAAAATCTTATTCATCCATTTCTTTTATCACTAATGTCTAGTTATTATAAGCACTTTACCTCTATTAGCACACGAAAAAACGAAAGCTGGTGTTGGTAGTAGCCTACCTCAACTTCCTCCATTTGTCGAACCTAGCAGGAGAATCTCTATTTATTGTGAACCAGATGTAAGCTGTTGTAAACGCAAGACTAAATGTAAGGTCGAGTAGAAGAATTGTGTTAACATTTACGCACCATGTGTTACTTTTAGATTTACAGGGAAGGTGAGCATTGGCGAAAAATGAAACAACAAATTCTAGGTTGTGGCCATTTCGGTACTTGTTATCAGGCATTAGATGTGGTGACTGGAACTTTAATGGCTGTCAAACAGGTATGCGAGTTTATCCAGATCATTTGCATTCAAGTTACCTAATCACAAAATTCCATGGGTGTATTTCCATAACCAAGGTGCCAATTATTGGATTGGAATCAGCAAATGCAGAAGAAATAAAAGACGAAATTGAGGTTTTAGGTCGCTTGAACCACTCAAATATCGTACGAATTTTAGGCGCAACACAAGATATATCACATATCAACATATTCTTGGAATGGATGCCAGGTAAACAACAACTTGACAGTGATGATATATATAATAAAGTATAAGAATAACTATTAGCGAAACGTTTCAATTTCATGTTAAATCATGGATTTTAGTCAACATTTTCATAAGAAATCGGTTTATAGATATTCAAAAAAATAAAGCTTAAGTCAAAATTATTATAAAAACTTGAGTAAAATAATGAATTATTGCCGATTTGCTACACACAAAAAAGTATAAATCCTCCCCGCCATATGCATTGTCTATTATACTGTTTAGCTTCAATTACAACTTCCACTCAATACAGTGACCATTTAAAGCATGTACGAGTCATCGGTTTAAAATTACCATATGTGCAGCAAATTGACCAAGATTTGGTTATTTCTCAATTAGGCACTAGGCTAGTGCAAATGATCAATTTGGCGAAGTGATTAATAGTAGGTTAAACCAAATTAAGGAGCGAATTTGGAGTTAGGTGTTTGTTAAAATTATCTCTAAATTTTCTCAAATATGTTATCCTTTTTATATTATTCTCTTCTTATTCTGTATTTTTTTCTCCTCTTTATACCGATTAACCGATTTCGCCACCTTATACAAGGTATTTGAAAGGGATTTTATGGAGGCGAGGGTAAGCCCTCTGAGGCAATGACAACCACTATTAGTGCTATCAAACCATTAATAACCATTTTTTTATAACTTCCATTTTCTTTACTATTGATGTTGTAAGCGCATAACTCAATATTATGGGAAACTACAACATAATAAAACATTCAAATTTATTTAAGATTGAGGGAAAATAAAACGATCACAAGTAGAAGTTACTGATGGAACAGTGGATTGGCAAATTTAGCGTGCCAACCAAAATGCTCATTATTTAAAAGTATACTTTTTTTTCTAGGCGGTTCTGTTTCATCTCTTTTATCAAAATTTGGTCCCTTTCATGAATATGTCATTATTCGGTACATTAAGCAAGTGCTAACTGGATTAGCATACCTGCATAAAAACCAATTAATACATCGGGATTTGAAAGGTACTCAAAAGACGAGCCTACTTGACACAATTGTATTGGCCAAACATGTTACACTGTGACAACTTCTTCTGACAGGTGCTAATATCTTGGTCGATGGTACTGGACAACGCATACGAATTAGTGATTTTGGCACTGTTGGGTGTCTAAAGTCTCTGGTGACGGAGACAGGTGAATTCAGGGGCGAACTGACTGGAACACTACCATTCATGGCTCCAGAGGTGAGATCCCATTGGAACCCGTTTGGTTTATTAAGTTAGTACTAATAGTTTATTTTATGAACTATTCAGATCGTTAGAGGCACAAATTATGGAAGATCTAGCGATATTTGGAGCGTAGGATGCGTAATTATTGAAATGGCAACAGCTCAGCTTCCTTGGAGCAGTGAAACCACCCCAATGATGAGTTATTATCGCCTCCTATATTTGGTATGAATGAAAATTTGAATTTTTAAAATGCCTTTAAAAATACGCATAAAACTGGGGTTAAAAGCCTGACCTTATCACTACACTACAGGTATGTCTATTTAAAACCAGAGATTGTTTCAGATAAGGCGATTATTAAGAAATCTAACAAAAGTTTAGTATTTATCTTAGCAACCAACACATTGGAAGTATTTTCTGATTACATATGAACCTGGAGAAATCTGTTTAAAATAAATACAGGGTTTCCACAGCTTTAGTCAAATAAAACCTGGTGACTTTCCCAGGTTTTCCAGGTTAAAAATGATATTTTCCCCTCACCTGTAAGGTTTCTCCATAGGCTTAGACCAATAATGAGTAGAAATAACATTCCTTTGAATATAAATGATGTTTTTATCATCTAACGAGGATGATCAATATCGTGTTTAAGGTTTAGTACATGGGGGACCATGAAAAGGTAAACAAACAAAAACAAGAAAAATTGATGTTCCTCGACATGCTGACTTGTTGAACAATTTCCAAAATTCCCGAGCAGCAGGGACTCAATTTGAGCTAGCATGCATGCACATAATGGATCCACATTATTATTAAGATTGCAGGAACAAGCGAGCCACCTAAAATACCAACGTCTCTTTCCAATTCAACGAGAAGCTTGGCCGCAAAGTGTTTAGAATTGAATCCAAAACGAAGACCATCCGCTGAAAAGCTTTTGCTACAGCCTGTTTTTTTCATTTCACGCAAGATCCCCATACACCAAGGAAACACGAACCTTCATATAGAAGATCAGAGCATTCCCAATACAGAAACCATTGGAATGGAACAATCTACATCTAACAGCCCTCAAACTTTTGAAAGTGATGGGGAATCGTCTGATTCTAGCCAAGTCTCAAACGAGGCCTCAAATGCTGACTATAAATTGGAAGTCTCAAATGAAAATCAAAGCGAAATTACAGCAACTATTTAACGAATCCATGACAACGTTGATTAAGTTGTGATTGTGCATTACAACAACTAAATATGAATTGATATGAGGATTTTAAAGTCACACATGCAACACTCATTAAAAGTTAACATTCTTTAGGTCATTTTATTAATTTTGTTTGTTTTTTATGTGAAGTGTTGCAAGAAACTGTTGAGAACAAACTGCTTCACTATATTTTATATTAATATGCAGTTTTATGCAAGCATTGGATGGGTAATGTATATATGTATCGATATGTCCATGACACTTAGCTAAACAATCACATTGAATTTATTATGCATTGTATAATAAACTTAACGTATGTGCAGTATTATCTTATGAAACGACCATGTTAGTAACAACATTCATTTTCACTTGCTGTTGGTTATAAGTGCGAAAAAGCATCAAGGCAATACATCCCAAATATTAGACCTAAACGTATTCCGACCTTAATTGTCTTTAATTTAAATTAAGAAGGCATTTAATAATGCCACAAATTCTCCAAAACAGACTGGACAGAAGGAAGGGCGGAGGAATAAAACTCTCCAAACTGTGTTGTCATTGTATTATACATTGTTTTGACTGAAAGTAGACTATATATTGCCTATAAAAATCAAACGAATTACCTTGCCATTTAGTAGGCGGGTGCGTCGTGTGAGCATAGACTCGAGGCTTGATTGGTGTTTAACAGAGAAAATACTGTACTGGCATGCGAGCTATACAAGGCTATATATAGTCGGATCAACAAAAGAATAGACTGAGCCATAACCAATCAGAGCTATTCAGCTTATAGGTCATGCCTTTCCTCATAAAGAATGTCACGCCTAATCGGCGCCAATGCCCACCGATGAAAAATGAGTCATGTGACAGAAAGGATTAATTGCACAAGAGGCCCTTGCATTCCATTTGAATTCTTATGTTTGTAACTAACGGGAGCGGGTCACATGTTGATCCAACAATAGTTGAGCAGGCCCTACCGTAGGTGATGACCCTTCAAATAGCAAGAACGACAGGATTGTTAATGATAAAAATCCAGGAGTTTGAAGCACAAATTGAACTCAATAAATTTAGCATTTAAAGTTGTTTTCATTCTCACTTTGTTATAAGTCTTAACAATTCGTAATACAGTTTTTGCACTGCAATTTTATGCAGGAAATATTTGAATTGCCTCTCATATAAACAGCACGTGGAAACCAAATTCCCTCCAGAGGGCACCATCGACGTTCGTAGTTTCGGCTGCTGCCACAAAACAAAGCAAATTCGGCTATGCAGTGACAGTGCCGTTTTCCTTGTCGTTCTTACTTTGCAGCCTTGCTTTAGAATTAGAGCGAATCGAGATTCTGTGTTGCCGAAATGTATAAGATCGGGAGATGCTAGCTCACTAGTCATTTCATAAATGCACGTGCTTCTGTTTTTGTGTGAAAATGAACTTTGACAACTAAAAACATACTTCGTATTTAATTACCGGCAACATGCAGTCGTTAAAATACATAATGGAGACTGGAAGATCGAAAATCTTAGTGTCTTGCTTGTTGCCGCAAATGTTTCCGCGATACTGTAGGATGATAGCAAAGGGTGTCTTATTCAGAAGTTCAAGTAAAATTGAATCGTTTTATAGCATGCGAACTTGTTTTCATACCTCTGCTAATCACAGTCAAGATGAGCAAGAAGACGTGGACTCAGAATTAGATACTGTGCTAGATGATGCTAATCATGATCAGTTCAGTCGTTTGATTTATTCGATCCCTGGAGTTGGACATAGGATATTCCTCGTACAACCACATGTTAAAACAGGCCCAAATAGGCAACAGCCAACAATGGTTCAGTACCATATGGACGAGGGTATTGCTTTAATTGAGACCCTGGACAACTGGAAAGTTGTTGATAAGGTTGCGCATAAAATCGTATTGTAAATTCACAGGTGAGAAATTAGCTTTTGGTTCCACAAAAGTTGTCTTCTCACGTTGAACCTTTTCTATTTCAGATGGTTTTAGCTACGAAGAACCCTGCTCAAAAACTAGTATTTAGCCCTGGGAATGCAGACAAATTGCGAATCCAGATTTTCTCAAATCCAAGCGTCTCGGCCGCTTTTATAAATGTCAATAAACTTTCAGGGTTGCAGCATGCAGAACTAGAAAAATTGCTAAACTTACCAATATATGACAGATATAGCATCGTTCTCCAGATATTTAAAGACCACGCAAAAACAAGAATTTCTCAACTACAGGTTGCTCTTGCAGAAATTCCATACTTAAGGTATATTTTGGTGATTTACGTAATCTGATGTCAAATTACAATCTACAAAATAAAATTTTCATCAAATACAAAAACTCAGAAGAACCAGATTGGGCGATCATATATTCAATTCAAAATACATGTACTAGCTCAAATGTTTTCAGGTGTATCTCAGGATATGCTAAAAACGTCCTCTAAAAATAGGCTCATTATCTTTTTCCTTATGTCCCAATTTTAACTAATTGCCTTTGATCATTACTGGCCTTTGCCTTATTAGATAAAGGTAGGCCTACATGTAATAAACAACATCAACCAAATCAATATTTGCAACATGAATCTCACTGTTTGAACCATCATTTTACGTTTTATTATTTACCACCTCACTGGGTCAAACATGTAGGATTGCTCTTTTCTTCGATAAGCAATTTTTTTATAACTTTCTTTATTTAGATCTGTGATAAAGTGGGTTCATCTTGGTGGTGGTAAAAGCCATGGTGGTAACTTGCAGCATATCGGGGGTGCAGGTGAAACCTATTTCGATATGCGGAAACAGCTCCTGCTAGAGAGAGAGATAAAATTAACTAATGCTTTGAAGAAATACAGAAAGCATCGGCAATTGCTAACGAAAAATAGAGCTAAGAAGGATATTGCTACAGTAGCTGTGGTTGGCTACACAAATTCAGGTGGGATATCAGATATTGGAATTTAATTATGTAAACTGTGGTTTGTTTGAGAATCCCATAAGCACTATTATGAATAATCCCAAATTCATGAAGTAATTTGTCCAGCCTTGCTTAAAATGTTTAAGTATCATCTACATCTTTACAATTGTTCTTTTATTTTTAAATAATCGTTTGCATATTATTTATTTCAAGGCATTTTCAGACACTTTGATTTAATGCTAATGACATGTGAACTCAATACAAAAACAGGATTAAGTTAGAAAAGTTCACGAATATTTTCATTGTAATGGATCTTAATACATTACCAGGAAAAACGTCTCTTATAAAAGTGATGACCGGCGACAAAGCAATGACACCAGTTGATCAGCTGTTTGCAACTCTAGATGTTACTGCCCACGGTGGCTTTCTCCCGAATCGTATGCCAGTCATATATGTTGATACAGTTGGCTTTATTTCGGATATACCAACTGCTTTAATTGAAGCATTTAAATCTACACTGGAGGACGCTGCCAATGCTGTAATTAATCTTTGCATCATAAATGATACATCTGCGACTGAAGTTCGGAATCTTATCTCTTACGAAAATGCAATTCCTAATCTTGCAGGATTTAATAGTCCACATTCGGGATATAAGCCACCCAAATACAAACGGTCAGCGTGAATGTGTTATGGAAACCTTAAAACAACTGAATTTGCCAGATGAACTTTTTGAAAACATAATAGAAATTGGAAACAAGATCGACTTAATACCGGAGTATTTGTATTTCCATTAAAAGTTACTTTTGATTCATAGTGCTAAAATGCAATTTCATTATATTCAATTTATTAAAAATTAGGATGGGTAGTGAACAAGACCAAAGTCAGTGCTTGTTAGTATCTGCTACCAAAGGAATAGGACTGGCAGAACTACAAAGCATTCTTCAAGAACAATTAATTAAGTCTACTTCAAGCAAGAAACGAGTATTTCGGGTGCCAAATGGAGGAAACGAATTCAGGTAAGTGAAGTAGCATTTCAAGCAATAGTGCCAAATTGCAATAGCAAAATAATGACAAAAGTTTGTTTACAGATGGCTGTATAAAGAGGCTGCTGTTAGTTCTGTAATCCCAGATGAAGATGGCCAGTATTTATTAATGGAAGTGATCATAGGAAAAGCTGCCTTTTCTAAGTTCTGTCATTATTTTGGTGATATGGAAATGAAGATTAAAGATGAATAAATAATTAACGATTCGTTTATTTAAAAAAAAATATGATTGAATAAACTATAAAATCTGATTGCATTATGAAAGTACATATCAGTTAACAATAGCTTCTACAATTAAAATCAGGTTCCAGTTGTAAAAATTAAAACAAAAAATATTAGCTGCTTTTTAAATTAATGAAACAGCAGATGAGAGCTTTCACATTATACATTTGTGCTGTCACTGACGAAGGGTCAATGAGCTCAGACTTTGTCAAGTTCATATGACAAATGTGCTCTAATCATCTGTTATTTCACACCTAATGACTTGTGACAAATTGTGTAAATTGTAGAAAATTGTAAAGCTGTGATCACCTTAAAAGGCTATAAACCTAGTTTTGTGCTTCAGTAATTTGAATGATTATTCAAATCTTGCATTTCAATTTCATCAGCACTTGTTTCTCCCGTTTTCCTAAAGGATGCCTTTGAAAATTGTAAAAAAATGCAAAAGTTTAGGATTAGTATTCCTTCGTTCCTTATTTCAGCAGATTTGTAAATGCATTACCCTTAGATTGCCAGGGGCAAGATCACTATTTTCACAGTAGCACAAAGTTAGCACATCAACGATCATCTAAAAATGAACATTATCCGATTAAAAAATGTTACCGTATTTGTAAATTAATGTGGAACCTTACTTGCCTCAAAGAGAGAGAGGACGCAGTGTGCAATAAAAAAGGAAAGAAGGCACGCAATCATGATTGGAATAGCATAGAAATGCAAATCAGGGTTGTTCTAAAGTGGATAAACGAGTAATTACAAATATCAATAGTTAATGATAAATGGATCGTCTGTAAGTCCCATAATTGAATAATAAAATGTTTACTAACTTTCATGATTAAAAGTCCTATTATCCCCGTAAGTGTAGTCACCAAAACTTTGCCTAGGAAAAGCATGAAGTCTCCTGCACTGTTAAGAGTGGCAACCAAAACCGGATTGCTCAGGATACATTCAAATGCCTATAATGACAGCCAGACAAAGTATTTTTCCATTATCTAAATAATAACAATAATAAATTAAGAATATTTACCTCCTCTGCAGCAGGACAAAAATTGCATCCATCCAAAGCTAAAAAATAAAATCATTCAAGATAAATGGCAAAGAGTATATATCTGTTGTCGTTGTAATTTTCCACACATAAAATATTTACCAACGACTGTATAAGCATTGTGATTAATGTACTTTAGGAACTTTTCGAAACACCATAGGCAGCAGCAGCAACTAGCTGAACAGCATTTAGCACAGGTGTTATCACTTCCGGATTTTTTTAATCTACAAGTGAGGAAAAAGTCAAAATTAACAGTTGGGCTGTCATCAGGCGAGAAATGACAAAATTAAAAACTGACAATTACTTTGTTTGTACATAAGTTAGAATAATCCGTGGAAGTTTGCAAACTGTGATGAGCAATGCCCCTTTTGCAACTGAACCAATATGATATACTACCAGATTCACAATAGATTTCCATATCGGACATGGCAGATTGTCTCGGTCACTAGATATTCAAATTACTAATTAGAAAACTAAAGTTGACTCCATTTAATAGAAGACAGCAGGATTTATTTTCTTACCTGGCAAAGTACCATTTGGCAATCGCACCAGCCATGACTAATTGTTGGCATGCCAGAATAAATTCAGACACCCAAATCAACGCAAATGCATAGTACCACCACATGTAGCGTGCCCAAGACGGATTGATGTAGTCAATCATAAATAGCCCTGTGAACTGAAAAGACAAAAGCAAGAGTTTCACAAATAGTTCAAAATGTGTTATCACTTCAAAGTATTGAGGGGAAAAAAGATCATACTGAAAAGAAGTACCCATTCTCCAGTGGTAATGTCAAAGGCTGCTTGCTAGGATGAACTGTAATCATACATTATTATAAATATGCTACCATAGAACTAAGTACATTTTACATTAGAAATACAAGGACAGGCACAGCCAATATTTGTATTGATAATTTTAACCTTTTAACAAGTAATGTACTTTGTCAATTTGTTCAAAAAAGATATATTTCTAGAAAATAATGTTAATAGAAACCTTCATTATATTCTTTTAATGATGTGCACTAAGTTAATTACACTTGCAATTTCAAGGGGTGACATGGTGCCAACAGGTGACGACATAGTGCAAATTAAAGGAAAATTAAGTTAATACTTACAGGCAGTTGCCAAACATAAGTTGACTGCAATCCAAAAGATGAAATACGAAAATAACACAATCATTGTCCAAAATGGAAGAAAGAAAAGGCAAGGCATTTCTAGCATACAATTGCTAGATTCTTCAAACAGCTGGGCTACCACTGGCATTTCTTGCTTCATGCAAAAAATAACCAAGAGCAAAATGACCTGTACAAAAAATTATGTTGCTCACATTTTGCAGGCTTTCAAGTTAGTGTTTCAATTTCACGTTTATAGAATCTTACAGTTATAATAGATGATATGATAGCATAAGCAAAGAATACTCGCTCATTTCTAGCCATTTCCTCCAGCATCTCTTCCATTGGAATTGAATCCAATTGGCGCTTCAGATCCACATATGTCCACCATAAGATGGCTGTAATGGCTGTAATGATAAAATCTTGCATGTACTGAGATATTGGGAGACGTTTAAAATGCGTCAAGGTACAGAAATAAATATTTACCAATAGAAGCCAGGCTGACCAATGTTGTTATTATGAAGAAAACCCATTTAACCAAAACATGGATTACGAGAATCAGAGCTGCAGACAAAACTATAAATTTTCAACTCAGTTAATGTGGAATACAGCGGAAATCTCTCAAATAAAGATAAATTTTAGGTATAACCAAACAAAAAGATCATGGCCTTACCACATGCAACAGCTGCCAAAATAATCAATTCCTTTGAGCTAGCATATATGTCTGATGTGATTTGTTGTAACAAATCCATGCTGTTTAAGTACCCGTGTATACTATAAATGATGTTTGTCGGTAGGTCCACAATAGACTGTGGAACACATCGATTAAGAACAGGTGAACTAAGAAAGAAGAAACTAGATCATTTCATGATATGCTTTCGTGAAGGTGAATATTGAACATAAGCATTTATTCACCAACCTAGGGTAGACAGGAAGATCTGGACAATACAACTCAAATCCTTCAGTAGATGATTTATTGGAAATATTTAAATCATACAGGCACAATTGTGACTGAGTAGTTTGGACAAACGTTTGTAGATCATTGTAAGTCTCCAATTTCCTATTGGGGCATTTCCGAACGCAGATTTTTAAGGAATTTTCCAGATCGCCCAAATTTAAGAAAAACAAGTATCTGCAAAATTAATCATAACATTGATATAATGCTCACTTAAAAATCGCATTCGAAAGTCTACAGGTCTAAAAAAACTAATACCTTTCATTTGTAAAATCCTTTCCGGAATGAGAAACGTTAACCAGAGGCTGATTTTGAACACCACATACATTCCCAAAACTGTCATAACCATATATTAACCTTTGTGGATTGCCATATACAAAAGCAAAAGCTGCGATGACGACCTTAAAAACGCAGAATGACAGATTAACATAAACTGAAGG
>JAQIXS010002418.1:0-23001 GCA_034700785.1 Rossiulus vilnensis
AAAACTAATGCTCAACTAAATATTGCCCAATAATTAATAATAGTGCTCATTTACAAGATATAGTGCTATTTCCATTTTTAGGATAGTGCCCATTCCATTAAAAATAGTGCTCCATTAAATGAGACCCGTAGTAAAAATGTCAATGCACGATTACTTTTAGTTGGGCGGCATAAGCGACCAACCGCGTTCAAATCGAGTGACGTCGTTTTTGGACGGATCCGGTTAACTTTGACTTTCGCCGGTTAACCAAAGCTGGAAGAGAATTTAGCGCTAGGTGGCGCTACTTGCCAGTCATGGATTGCACCGAGTGAACTCGGAGCGGACCGAAGCACGCGCCTGACCGCCCATTGACCGCCTAGTGCTAGCTGGTTTTGCCGCCAAGAATAAGTTGGAACCAGACATTCTTCGTTTTCCACTCGAAAATAATAAGTACATAAACTTAGTTGGGTAAGACTTTTGTAATGACATTTGAACATCTGAATAACTTTTATACAAATAGAAAATAGGCGCGGACAAGCTATTTGTTAGAAACGCCGCATGGCTGTGAGTAATCATAGGCCTAAACGGTCGGAATGAACGAAATTCATGAAACCATTCTGTTTTTCAAGTTGAAGATTTGGGACAAAATTTTCGTGTGCGTTCCGTCGCGAAATGGTTGGATTGGTCGTTGACGTACAAAGTTTTACGTGCTTCTGAAGAAAAAAATAACATTAGGGAGATTTTAAAGTGTAATACACGTACCGGGGTACTTGACCGAAACGTGTTTATTGTAATTATTTAATATACACAATGACCATGGATATGTGGTATCCCATTATTTGAGGCAACTGCCTGGGTTTATTTTCTTTTCCTAACCATAATATTCCTGTTCTTCTGTGCTAAATTGGCCTTTAAACAAGCTTTGGCACTTAAGCAGTTGATTTTATGTAAGCTACAGGTAGCCTATATCAAATATAATTGTAACATTACAATACCAATTCCATCAATAAGCATAATAGCTGTCTTCAATATTATTGTATGGTTTTATACAAATGGCGTAAAGCGTTTTAAAGCGAGCGGCATAGTTACATTCATGCAACATATCAGAGAAAATATGTTTTGGCATTATATGAACTGCTATTGCATATTGGTCCAATGTAATTTCTGAGACACTCATCTTATAATATTTAGGTTTTAAGAATTGCTTCCGTGACCATGGCCAAACGTACAGCGACAACTGAACTGAATCACGACAATTGGAATGACGAGGAACCTGCTGAAGAAGCCGGCACTTTTCGGCTGGCGTCATCAGAGGTGGCAAGTAAGCGCGTTTTTAAGAAAGCCAAAAGGCGCATGGCTGAAAACTCTGGAACTAGCAGTGCATTTAAAGAATTCTCGGGGTTTGGCTCGTTAAAATCAAGCGGAATGAGCAGTCCGTTTAGCAGCCTGTTGCCTGGCGGTAACACGTTCAAATCTAGTTTCAATGTCAGCACTCCTGATATAAAAATTAGCCCTTTTGTTTTGGGCGGGCCAGACAAAAAGGTGGATCAAAAACAGGCCATGGACGACAAGGGCAGTTCCAAAACGGAATACCTGCAGCAGTTACGCAACCTTAATGAAAGCGTGGTATCCTGGATTGAAAAGCAGGTGGTCAAAGAACCCCTGGGCGTCCTGTACCCCATTTTTAATGAATACAATGGATACGTACAACAGTTGGCCGAAAAATATTCCCAGGACACGAAATCTACCAAGGGTGACTTCGTACTGACATGCGAGGTGTTCAGTAAGAAGAGCGTGTCACTACTACGGCGATTAAACACGGCCATTCTTAACTGGATCAGACTCCATGTGAACAAGAACCCTCTGTGCGTTTTGACGCCAGTTTTTAACGATTACGCAGAATATGTGAAAGGATTCGAAGAAAAATCCCCGAAAGCCAAATCTGCTAGTAGCACAACTGGTTCAAATTTGTTTGGAAGTCCGGTTGTGCCATTCAGATTCAACATTGCAGAGACGGTACCTGTGGTTGGTAGTGCTAACGTGAACAGCAATGGTGACAGTGATAACTACGAACCACCCAAAAATGAAGTACGTGAAGTGAAGGAGGAGGACGCATTCCACTCTGTGAGGTGCAAGTTGTTCTACAAAAAGGAAGGAAAATACGTGGACAAAGGTGTGGGCACTCTGTACCTGAAGTCCATCGATAGCAAGACGCAGCTTCTCGTGAGGGCTGAGACTAATCTGGGTAACATATTGTTGAACATATTTCTTGTGCCAAAAACACCCACCTCTCGAGTGGGAAAGAACAATGTCACGTTCGTTTGCATTCCCAATCCACCCCTGGACCCCAAAAGCAATGCTGCTGCAGAGCCTGTCACGTTTCTGGTGCGAGTGAAAGATGGACCTGAAGCTGATCAGTTGCACAAGAAGTTGGAAGAAAGCAAGAAATGAGAACTAATCAGTTTATAGCTTGGAATATTGGTTAAAACTGGCGGTTAAATTGTTCAGTATCAATATATTACTTTGGAAATTTTCTTACGAAGAGATCATGTGAGAGATGTATTTGTTTACGTTTACTCATGAGAGTACTTCAGAGAAAAATCGAATTGATGCATTGAATCAAAATTACTAATTCCGTTTTTTATTTTCAAAGCGATTACGCATGCAACAAATAAATCCAATGTATAATTTTCTCATGTCTTTTATTTATAAAAATGTGCATTTTCGACATGCAACATTTTCTGCAGGATTTAGCACTATCACACATCGTTATTGCGAGTAACTTTAAAAAATTATAAACTAGTTAAAAAAACTGTACAATTTTATACTTCGACAAAACGCACATGCAAATTCATTTTCTGAGTAGGTCATTGGTGTAGCAGCAAAATCCATATAGTTAACAGAAGAACGAAAACGTAATCCTATTTAAAAAAATTAAAATTGGACATATAATAACCAAATTTAAAAGTGTTTATTTTTTAAATTCTTCTTTTTTCGTTCTATGGTAAGTATTAGTTAATAATGACAAACCAATGAATTGTTAGAATTTTACAGTGGTTCAAATCGACAGCACTATAGACACAGGTGATTAGTACAGAATGCAGAAATGAATATTTAATTAAACATATATCTCTTGACATTACAGGAGTAAATGTCATTTACAACAAGGGCAGTTCTCAATATTCCAACCATTCGCTCATGTACTGGCAGTTTGATGGCGAAACAGTCCCACCTTCTTGACAAATGTTGATCAGCTGTTATGGATTAAAAACTAAGTATTAATACATTAAAAACAAACAATAATTTAGTAGCATACATAAACAACAGAAGCAACCTACTGGACAAACGCCACAAGGAATCTTGACCAAACTGGTTGGTTGCAAAAGTTTTTTGATTGCACGATATGTAGTGTGCTCACTTTCGTCCATGGAGTCAGTGGCCACTACAGTTTTCTCTACCTTATTGTCGAAAATTAGTGTATTTAAAATTGCTTCCACATCTTCCATAGATAGCTCTACCTAAATCATAATAATGAAGTCACCAACAGATGATTACTTCCACATGAGGACGACCTTGGAGATTATTCATGTAAAGTGTTCTTGCATCCATGCAAATTTTGCAGAAAAGATACTGCTCGTTTTCCACCCCCTCCTCACCATGCAGAAAGGGATTCATTATAGATAAAGATTAAACTAACTTTGCTTATTCCTGTTTCAGATATGAATTTCCATATTTCCTTGGTAGTTGCGCTAGCCTTGTTGCGTTGAAAAATTGGGTTGTTGGTGGCTTTTTGTGCGACTTCAGCCTAGAAGCACGAAATTATCTCGTTTAAACTCGTCCAAGCAATAGCTTTAGAAATATCATCTAATGTGAGACAACCTTTTGGCACAGGAAGTTATAGCATTGCTGATTCAAAACTTCAACAAATACAGATTCAAATTCCTGATCAGAATACCAAGCTCCACCAGTCACCGAGCGATCAGGCTGCTCATTATATAGCATGTAAACTTTCTTCTTCGAAGCAGCTACTGACTTTACTGCCTTAATGAGTTTTTTGCTTTCCAAGTTTTTCAAGATCTTATTCACTTGGGCTGGTACCAGGTTACTTTTGAAGCGAATGTCCCGTGTCCAAATACCTATATACAGAACGGTATTAATCAATGGTTGTAAGGATATACAGTGAGATTGTGAAACTCCTCAACAATGGCCATTTTAAAGAAGATGCATTCCAATCTCACCATTGTACATACCTTTATTACCCGATGCACCAATGATTTGGTAAATCAGTTTTTCCTCGGTGTCAGCTCCTTTCACATTTTTTGCCGCTTCAGGATCTTTTAAACGGTACACTAGTCCTTCTCCACTTTGCAGCAAGTGAATTTTACCCTAATTTAATAATCACAAAATAAAATGTAACCATTGCTTAATTCCGAATTTAATGAAAAAGGAAGATGGAACCTGCTGATGCTTAAAATATGATCAGAACGTGAACATGACTTGCATCATTTGAGAATTCGCAACATTTATTCACATTAAATGGTGGCAAAAAAAATTGGATTACAAAACTCATTCTTAATACAGTATGTGGAATCATCATACCGGTACCCACATAGTGCATCAACATCTGAAGGTGACTTTGGTCATGAGGTTGTCATAAACTAGCCAGAAGGGTTAAACTTTACGGCCTAAAAAGTGTCCTTTAATGTCGTTATTTTCTGTAAAATACATAGGAATCACTGTCACAGATGATGTATGCTGGGGTATGCGTTTGGCCACTTGCTATGTGGTCTGACTAATCAACGCCTCAGATTTGCCAAAAAAATATTCAAAAATAGGATATTTATCATTGGTAAGGCTCCTTCATGGCTATTGCTGCCGTATTTGGAATCCTTACAGGATGGGTCAATTATAAGAACTCAAAAGAGCTGCTAAATCACACTGGTAAATATTACGTTGCGTGCTACGTGGGGCGTTGCAGAGGTAACTGACTACTAACGTACAATGGGCTATATATTGCATGAACGTTTAATTATTATCGAAGAAGTGAGCAAATGGTCATGGGATATCTCTTATTTCCTTACCATTGACAACAGCCTGTTGATTGCACTAGCTTTTTGCTCCGCTTCTGTTTTCGGAGGCAGGCCATTTTGCATTTGCTGGTTGGTGATACCTTTCGGATTTTGAGCGCACAATTGAATAATTCGGCTTTCTAAATCAATGGGCTCAATTTGGTTAGATGTTCCAGGTGTACTGCTATCCATTTTTAACAGAAAATAGGAAATTAAACAGTCTTCCAATACACCATGTGCGACGTGCACACATGGCCTGTCAAAACAAAGCTATCCCGCACTCGCACTTATTCGCTATATTCACTTTTCTTTTTCGAATTTCTAAATGCTGTCTTTTGAAGTAAAATTATAAAATAAAGTACATTAAGAATTGTTTTGTTTATTTTATAAAATATTTTTAATGAATATAAAACTTGGTCTTCCGAAAGTAAAAAATTTCAACCAATCAAAATGTAGGATTTGCAACTTTGAGGACTTGTGTTCGAATTGAACAATGAAGGACGAAATGACGGAGGACAGAGACGAGAAAGAAAGTGGCCAAGAAACCACAGTAAGATTCTCGTTTCTTCTTTTTTGATATCAGAAGAACCTATGAACTGTTAGTGAATGGTATATTAAATTTATTGGAGTGAAAATTATGCAGGTTTCGTATCGAAACGTAAATTGCAGTTAGCTTGTATACGCGTAATAAAATGGCGGCGTTTTATCGATTCTGATGCATTGTGGGATTAAAGGTTTCATGAAGACAACATGGCTCCTTGCTGTTAAATTTTTCGTTTGCTTTTATGAAGTTTCTGTTCATTGTCTAAGTGTTGACGTTAAAATAACGTTGAATGAATAAAATTTTATTTTAGAAACAACTGCACAAAATTGCAGTTCCATATTGATTGTGCAAAAAAAATTATTAAATTGTGGAGAAAACCTTGCTTATTTTGAGCGGGATTTTTAAAATCGGAATTGTCACGTTTAATTTTTGTTTACGCTTGTATATCATCATATATATACATGTATATGATGGATTTTGGTTGTTGCATAAAGTTCAAATTAATAATCGTTTCATCTGAACAGATAGTTTTTTTCGTTGCAAAATGTGATTTCTTTAATTGCACATCTAAATTATTTAGCCTAATTGAATTACAACATTTTTTGTGTATACGATATGTGGCACTCTATATACAAAGGACCCGCATCATCGGTATGGTGTTATTCTCATGATAAAATTCGTCAAACTAATGAAAAATTTAAAAAATAATAATTTTTTCTCTATAATAATTTATTACATTAATATTTTTATGCAGACTAATTTACCTAATTGATACTTAATTTCATTAATTGATATAATTGGCAATACTTTAAAAACTATGATCGAAGATTTGAGCCCTTTTCATATAGTGCCACATAAATCTTTTGTAGCATTTGATAAGGGATTGTCCGCAAATGACGTCACGCCTGAGATTTGAGTGTTGAGGTCTAGCTGTAGTTTCTGACATGTCACAGTCATTAGCACTCTGGTTATGGTACACGATGGTACATGATAATGTGGGTAGGCGACCATAGGCCTAATAATTCACTTTTCATTTATGTTCAATCATCTGAGCCCTCAGTTAGGAAAACAGGGAATATACAGGTGCTTGATTATAAGGGCTCCTCCCAGTCTCAAGAATCCAACAGAAAATTATAATTTAATCTTTTTCAGTTCAAAGCTTCCACTTTTCCCCCAACATAAAAATAAGTTGACACCAACCAACTATCACATGGCATTACCAACATATAACAGCATTAGATAAAGTTAAAACTTTGGTCATACGCAATTCCTTTCATTTCCAATTCCCTATACATTCTTGTTTTAAGCTTCAACGACACCATGCACTTGGGTAATTTGCTAGGAAATGAAAGGAATTGTGTATGACCAAAGTTTTGATTTTATCTAATGCTGTTATATGTTAGTTTCATAAGTTCCATAGTTCCATTAGGAACAATGTTGCACACAGAACGATTCATGCACAACATTTTTCCTATGGTCTTCGGAAGATCTAGGGAAGCTTTAGCAGAAAAAAAAACGACAGTGTATTCGTTTCCTGAGGTTATGGATGCATGCACTGAAGAAAAACTGCCAGCTAGAGCGCATTTTCTCTGGCTAGACTTCTCTAGAAACGTGTACACTCTGAAGGAGAATTTACACTACCTAGAGCAGCAGTGTAGCTCCTCTAATGTAGATCTTGGTAGATCGCTTTACAACCTGTGTAGATTGAGCCAGTTTGTAGAGCAATGCCTAGAGCTAAATTGCACTATGGACACCTAGCATAAATGCAGCTAAAGACTAATGCTACATTTAAACATGCAAGGAACAGCTCAAGGAAGTGTACATGAAAGCAACGCAAAGCAAAAGAAAATCCAACTTTCTACCTAAAAATTATGCTAGATGTCGAGCTTCTGTACGGATTCTGAGATCAACAATTACCACTTGAGTCAACACACACAACAAACAGTCAATTTTTTAAACTCGCAATTTAGGTTATCTGAAGTTCTTACTCAAGAACTTACTTTTTTTGAAGCTCTTTATTGTTCTTTATTATTAATTTGAAGTTCTTACTCGCAATTTAGGTTGCAAATTAGTACTTGAGTAAGAACTTCAAATAACCTAAGTAACTGAAAGCAATGCTAAAACAAATTCAACATATACAGTGTATGTAGACCTACATAAATGCTTGAAGTTGAAAGGGCTGGACTTGTAACTAGGCCACCAGGTGTATTTAGCTGAGTCAATAGATCTAAAGCAATTTATGTAGTGTACTATATCACTGTACACTGTACTCTAGGTGCTCTAGCTAGGGTTTCGAGTTGCGGCCACTAGAGCGCTCTATATACTGTGTACACGTCTAGACTTCTGTTAGGACGCTCTTCCTAGGCAACTTTAGCGGAAAAAATCTACAGTGTATCAATACTCTTAGACATGGCATCAACTATTCCATTTTCCAACTATTAAAACTATTAATTCTTTTCTTATTGCAGACAGTTGTGGTTGAAGGATGTAGAATGCCTGTCCGTATGCGCAATGGTGAAGACTGGCGTACGTCTATTTCCTAACATTATTCGAGTTAACTTTGTTGACCTGTATGGAATAAAAGGAATTATAATGTATACTTTTTATTCCTGTTTAGCATTGGCAGAAATTTTAAGTGTCAAGGAACAGAATGGACTCGTTCTGTATTATGTACATTACATAGATTGTTAGTATGAAAGTTTACTTTGTCATAAGTTCAAAACAAATTGCTTTGTGCAGATATTAATAGATGTGCATGCTTTGTTTTGGAAAGATAACAAACGGTTGGACGAGTGGGTACTTGAAGACCGCCTAAACCTGAACAAAATACAGTTTCCAAAAAAGGAAGCCACGACACCAAAGAAAGGCGAAAAGAATGGATCTCGACCAACATCTCCTGATAAAGAATTGGTAGGTTAAGGCAACAGTGTATGTGATTTAAGTTTTTTCGTCGTATTGTATTTTTGCTTTTCTAGATACGAGACTGCATCCCTCTGCAAAATGGTGCTGAAAAAATTGAAAGGATTGAGAGGATCGAGAGGATAGAGAGGATAGAGCGACTGTTACCTCCACCAACAACTGGTGGCATGCAGAAAAAATCAGCAGGAAGAAAAAGAAAATTGCCACCAGTGGAAAATGAGGTCAGTCACCAGTAAGTTGTTTTTACATTTTGTTGGTAAAATAAACACTTGGTTTGACTAGTATCATTTTTTGAAGGATTCTATGGATTCTTCACCAAGTCCGAGAATGACAGGAAGTTTGGTTTCCCATAATGATGATATTGTTACAAGGATGAAAAACATTGAAATGATTGAGCTGGGAAAACATCGAATAAGACCTTGGTATTTCTCCCCTTATCCACAGGTAAGCTTAATTTTAGTTTTAATACTTTTAAGGCTCAGTTTCCTTTCATTAAGTGAACAGCCAAGTTGTTTTCGATTTTGACACTTATGCATTGCTTACCTCTGATTTTAGGAATTCACGAGTTTACCATGCATTTATTTATGCGAGTTTTGTCTTCGGTTTGCTAAAAGCAGAAAATGTTTGGAAAGGCACAAGGTAAGTTTTTTGATGGTAGTTTTGAAAGCATTTTCTTCATTCATGCATTTTATTTACTGAAATCTGAGTCAAAAGTCAAATTTGCTAGAAAGGGGAATACTGCAAATTTTAAAATAGTAAGTAATAATTGTTTTTCTAATTTAATGTAGGTAAAATGCAATCTACGCCATCCTCCAGGTAATGAGATATATAGAAAAGGGACGATATCATTTTTTGAGATTGATGGAAGAAAAAACAAGGTAGGGGATACATTTGAATGACGTTGGAAAACTCTGATTTGGAACTAACTTGTTGAAAAATAACATGTTTAATTTTTCTTTACAGATGTACGCACAAAATCTCTGTTTGCTGGCCAAGTTGTTTTTAGACCACAAAACTTTGTATTATGATACCGACCCGTTTCTCTTCTATGTAATGACTGAATTTGACTTAAGAGGTTTCCATATAGTCGGCTATTTTTCTAAGGTATTTAGCTGCCACGAAGTATCCATTTCAACAGGTTTTTAAATCTTCACGGAGGAATTTGAAGTATAATTTTTGTATTGCCGTTTCAGGAAAAGGAATCTACAGAAGATTACAATGTGGCTTGCATCCTCACATTGCCACCATATCAAAGAAAAGGATATGGAAAACTCTTGATTGAATTCAGTGCGTTGGAATCTTGCTATTTTATTTGCATTGTTTACTCCAACAGTTACCTCATATTGCATCCATTTTGCTTTAGGTTATGAACTATCTAAGTTTGAAGGTAAATCTGGGTCTCCTGAGAAACCTTTGTCTGATCTTGGGCTCTTATCATATCGCAGCTATTGGTCTCAGACCATTCTTGACATCCTCATTGATACAAAGCCAACGGAATTGGGCGAGAAGCCCCAGATAACAATAACGTAAGTATGAAATTGCATGCAAGATTTGTAATCTTTGTAATCTTAAATTTTTTTAAACGTTTGATAATTTTGTATTTTTGAATTCTGATGAATTAGTAGAAAAGAAAATCTTTCTAAATTTAGGTATAATGGGTGATCAGAGAATAAGGCTGTATTTTATGTAATATGCACTGGATAGAACCTCAAAATTGTAACAAGGGTGGAACAGAATGCATGCAAGCTTTTATTGTCAATGGATATCATTTTGGGGAAATTTGATCAGTCTTATTTTGTTGGTCGCTTAATTAGCAGTTTGTGTTTTGCAGGGAAATCTCGGAACTGACAAGCATAAAGAAAGAAGATGTGATCTCAACACTACAGCACCTTAACTTGATCAATTATTACAAAGGTCAGTACATAGTCACCTTGGCATACGAAATTGTCGATGCTCATCAGCGCACAGCTGAGAAACGCAAAATCCGCATCGACTCAAAATGCCTTCATTGGACGCCTAAAGACTGGTCCAAACGAGGCAAGTGGTGAGCTGGGGAACTGCCGGTGAAGGAGGCAGAACGTCACAAATACGCTTAATTCTAAACCCTCAGGGTCTTTCACTTGGGACTCTCATTGTTTTATTTTGGGAGTTTTTTTTATATTGTATTATATCGGTCATTTACCTTGCAGTTTCTTCTTGTGATATTTAGTATTATTTTTTAAACCCTTACCCCCAAGAATGTCAGCCAAAACAAATATTTCCTGTTTGAAACTGTAACGTGGCCACTATGTATATAATTTGTGCATAATTGTATTTGTGACTATTTTTAGTCAGTAAATAAAAATTAAAAATGCCGAGCTTTTTCGACGTTTTAAAGTTTTATTGTTGCATGTCAGGGTTAGTGACCCAAATACCGTTAAATTTCTTGCAGAGGGCTCCCATATTTACATCCCATTCAGTTTAATCCATGCTTGCCAATTTAGCATCCTTAAAGGATGTGAATTCTAAATGGCTTCCTTTGTACAAGAAAATCAGAACACGAGTTGGTGTAAGACAGGTGTAAACCAGGAAAAAAGGGCAAATCGTTCGTGTTGATGTTGCCATTAAGTTACTTTCAACCATCCAACTACAAAACAACAGCTTTGCTTGAACTGGCCGTCAAGTGTTTGAGTCTCGTCTGTTGCTTGTGAGTAAAATACTTCAAACCCAGCATTTAACAGTTTTTGGAGACGCATGAATCTGTCAATCAAGCTAAACACTTCTTCTCCATGCCAAACATGCATGGTGACCACAATCTGATTGTAATTCTGTAAAAAAACAATAATATTAATTAGTTAACATGCTTTACCTCACATTACTGAGAAAATAAAATTAATTTATGTAATGTTCAAGATTTGCGCGTACACTGCAAACCCCTCCTCTCTTTCCATAAACCCTTCGCCTATTTAGTATTTGGGTATTTTGGAGATATACAGTATATGTAGTTGGTGTCATTATGAACATGTAAGCTACAGTGTATATATATATATATTTGAAAATATATTTTAGAAGCCATTTCAAAATTTGCATCATTTACCCCATTTTCCCACCACTATTCGAAGCACGTGAATTATGGTTGACCCCTTTCAATTGCCTGGCAAGCCGCATTGCAGCGCCCCCTGTAGTCACTGATTGGACCGAGTAAAACGCAAATTGAAGTTGGCACAGTTTTTCAAACGTTCCGGTACCTCTATTAGTTGACTGGTGATCAAATTCTGCAAAACATCCCATTCGCCACCATGGAGATCCAAACGTAAGATGTCGATCACTTTATTTTGATGATTTAGTTTAGCTGCAATTTCATTTGATTTCACGTAGGTTAGAATGCTCCCAGACTCGGTGTCGTCCAACCCTGAAACACTACATGTGCCAATTCCATAAATTTTCATTTCATTGCAAATCTTGATATGCGAAAAGCTACAATAATTCCACGTACACCCTGGCATTGACGGTACCCAATCCCAAGCCCAAAGCTCGAATTCGATTCATTGGTCCTCTGTTTTCATCGGTTACGTTGAGCGTGGGGTCAAAGAGAAAAACCGAACATCCTAGATTGGCCATTGCTGTCTCAAACGTTTCAGGACCTCGAAACCTATTTAAAAAATTGATCATAATTATGGGACGTTACTGAGTACAGCGTATGCAATTACGGGTTATTTGAATTACTTTGCCGAATAAACGATACATGGTTTACGCAATTGCTCCACGCACACGGGCCACTGAAGGGCAGTTCCAGTGCTGCTGTCGCCGTGGTCATCAACAGTTGATACCGTTATGCTAATTTTTCTGTTGCAATTTACTGTCGGCTTTGCCAAGAGATCCTGCAGTTTCTCTTCTAAATTTACGTTTGGATCTAGTGTTAGAGAACATGTGTTAAACTATTGATAAGCAAAGGTCTGGGCATTCCATTATTCAGCTCTTGCGAAATGCATCAAGAACTTGAGACCTATGCATGTTCTTGTGACAAAAGTCAAAGAGCACATGTATGATAAGATGATTGATGGGGAACTATCCATGTACCTAGTGGATTGATCATAGCTTTAACTGGCTGTTGTTTTTGCACTTTAATCCATGAGGTGAAAAAACATGGCTCAAGTTCGTCCCCATTTCTATCTCCATTATCCATTTTTGTTTTAAATAAGTGGTAACCATGCCTTTGGAGTTTGCCAATGACTTCCACCCATTGCTGGGTAACAGCTGGGTTTTCCCTCTCTGGAAATATGAATGTGTTTGCACTTGATTTGGCCTGTTTAATGGGCATCTTGAAATGCTTAACCAACTTTGAACAAAATTTCATTGCGAATTCGTTAAAATAAGAATTATTTTAATGTTTTTATATTTACACCACACAAATGAGAAACTTACTTGTTTTAATTTGTATGTGTAGCTGATGAAATGTTTGAAATACATCCTCTTCTATTATTTCCTGGAGCAACCATGGATTTAGCTTTTCATGAAGGTTGCCCAATTTGAAAATTGTATATGGAGAGTGAGGCATTGCAGATTCAAGCAAAAATTGCCTAAAACTGTTCATTAAGGTGCGCCGACCAAAATATGGGACCCAAAGCACGTATTTTAGCCAGGGTTTGCAAACAGTGTGGACATGTGCATCGTTTTGGAAATCAAAATCGGTCTCTTTAGTAGAAAATAAGAAAAGTTGTAGTTTATTTTCAAATTCTATCTCCAATTCCTTTTCATACTGGTAATTGTCGTTCCTGCAATATAACAATGACATTTAAGTCCAGCATTTTTCCCACTTTTTTCTACATTTAACATTTGTTGTCCATTGCTTCATGTGGTTAAATGCATTTTGTAATGAATAGGCTCTATGATTCCAATTTGTTAGCATGGTGGCATCATATACATGTACGTTAGCAGGAAAATTCATTGGCGATTATCAAGCCCATACGTTTCATGTGAAATTCCAGCTAAGGACTTTCCAAATTATTACAGCAATTTTCGACAGAGGACATGTGTCAGGCGAATTTTGAATAATTTCCCCCGAAATTCTAATCAAAGACAACCATGATATAGGCGAAATTACTTCAAAACCGAGGCCACACATAAATGATTTTTGTTCATTTTCCTCAAATTAAATATTAATTCAACTTTAGAAATTACAAAATATTTCAATCTAATTAAAAATAACAAAATTAGAAATGTTTGTTTAAATTGGTATATTTCTGGATTTATATTAGCAAAAGCGTTGCTGCTAGCCAAGGCATCACTTTTGAAAAAAAAATGATTTGCGCTACTGCCAATAAAAACTCAACCTCCAACTCACTTACTCTGCAGAAATCATTCTGGTAACTTTTCGAGGTAATTTCCCATAACTCAATTCTCTGCAAAGAGTATATTGGTTGGAAACTGCCAGTTCTTCGGCGCTGGTGCAGGCTGGTGATCCCGTGACGTTATTCAATATAAATTCCAAACGTCGCAGCGATATTACGTAGGAGGCATGCCGTAAGTTGTAATGATTAGGTCCAATGAATGCATTGTAAATAAGCAACACTATGATTGACGCGAGTAAAACTGAACATTTAAACGATCGACATCGGTGTGGAAAAGTCATATTGTAAATATTAGCTCAACATGGCCAAGCAACTTTAAATGCCCACGCGGATAGCGAATAGAGAAGTGGGCCATCCAGGTGAAAAAATACCTGCCTGAGAGGTTGTTTGAAAAGTTCTTCCAAGAAACACTCGACGTAGTTCACGTTGAAGGATATTTGTGAAGCGGTCAAAATTGGGTTAAATTACCTCATATCTCTGCATTTATTTGGTACATGTGGTTAAATTTTAAAGCCTCATGACATCGCTTGCTTATCAAATTTGTTGTAATTATCGCAATTTTTGCGCTTTTTCATAATTTACCTTTTATATTCGTAACTTCAATTTTAAATTGAATTACTGGTAGTTATACTTTTTGATTTTTTTGGGTCTAGTTCTATAAGGAAAACAAACATTGGTAAAAATGGATACCATTTTGGGATTATTTCTTAATAATTGGCATTTTTCTTTTATCATGTAATACTGATTCATTGAATAGATGAAGAAAATAAGACGCAGCATTAATAAAACATTTCTGTGTATTTTTAGAACATTCTTATTTTTACCTTAATAACACCCTTTGTTTAGATTCTAGTTAGTGTTTTTAGTATAGATTTTTCGTATACGTGTATAGATCCGGTATAAAGAATTAACGACATTTTGAAGAACTGAATTAAATAATAAATTAACTTGAAACTTCTCGGTTTGACTATCATTTGAGTGGAGCAGTTATTTTTGTAATTAAGATTCTAAAATTGGTTAGTCACTTTATTTCGTATAATATGGCTATAATATGGCCATCTCATATAATATGGCTAGGTTAGTAAATTGATGATAAGGGATTGCTGCCCTTAAGTGCTAACCTAGGTTTAAAATAAATAATTTTACAGGACATAACTTCTAAATTGTTCAACATTTGAGAGGCTGAATTTAGAGTTAAAGTTACAAACTTATTGTTCTGATAATTGACTTTAAAATTTTCTATGTGCGTTTAGAGTAGGCCTACTACCTTGTTTATGTGTGGTTTTTTTGGGGGGAGGGGAACATTTTTCAGTAATTACCTGGATAATTAGCCTCAAAATTAATTGATATTAAGACAAAAGAACATTTGAACTCAATATTATAAAAGCCGTTGATGAAACCACTAGACGGAAACCTCGGTTTGGTTTTAACTGCGAGTACATGTATATCTACATGCTATTTACAAAAAGCAGGAGTGTTAAAAATAACGAAAATCGGTTACAAACGCCAAAATGCATCCTTTAGCAGCTAGATGAACCTGTCTTAAGTCGTTGTTTTGCTGGCTTTCACAGGCCACTCGGGGCGCCCTCAGGTAACTCGTTACTCACCTGACACCTTTAACAGGAAGAGGTCAACGCTGTACATCTTCGAAGTGTTCACGTTTTGTGTTTATAAAAAAATTGAAACAAAGTTAAGAAACTCCAGCAGACTCTTGTACCGACGTCAGGTAAGAACTGCTATTCTTCGTCATAAAAGCTTTGCTTCTCATGATTTCATATACATGCAGTTTACCAAAACAAATGAAGGAAAAGCAGTGTAAAGATGGGAGTCAAAGGTTCTGAGTTGAATTAACCTAGGTAATGCAATCTCGGATTAACCCATGTCCCGAGCAGATAAACCTTAAAAAGGCATCATAACAAGAAATTAAGCGTGTGAAGGTGTACTGGACTGATTGGACGCTATATAACATAATCATATTACAACTTATTAAAAGCGAGTTCTTAACAAGTTATTTTTGAACAGAACAATTTCGTCTTTTCGTTTTACCTACAGTTCCTTTTTTCAAACGGTGCTTTCGAATATCCGAGTTTGGCGTGGTCCCGAAATAAGCAATTTTAACAATTTGCGATATGAGGACCTCGAAGGACAAGGTGAAAACCACAACGAAAACGAAATTCATTTAAATTTAATTGTTATTTATCGAATCAAGACTGATGAATTAGTTTTATTAACTGATGTGAACAGACAATTGTACTGTGTACACCTCCAAATACAACACATACTTATGAATTTCATTGAAGTGAATAATTTTGATTTACTCCCCTCCGTCGCATTTTGATTTCTGCTCGTATACATGTAGGTTTGGTTATTTATGGGTTTTAGTAGTTTCCGGTATTTTTCTCACCGTTACATAACTTAATTTTTCGTCTGCAGAACGAATTACCAATATTTCTTAGCAAATTTCGTATGCTAAAATCTATGATTTGTAATCTCGGTTTTCATTTGTGTATTGCCTACAGCGATCCATTAAACGTGCTTCATATTCCTCAACAATTTTTCTTTAGAGAAATAGAGATCAAAATCCATAATTCCATAATTTTTTCCCGGAAATTTACGATAATTGAATGAAGAACATCAATTTTTGGTATTTTACTTTTCATGGCCCTAGGACATTAATTATCCTAGTTAACTGATAAAACAAAATTGATATTCAGCGATTTATATTCAAAGTAAGGTTTTTTCACGAATTATTGGTCTATGGGGATACTTTACAGGTCAGGGGAAAATAGCATTTTTAACCTGGCAAACCTAGGAAAGTCATGGGATTCTATTTGACTAAAGATGTGGGAACCCTGTAAGTAGTTTAATGGCGTCGTAAGGTTATACTAATCGGTTTTAAACAACAGTATATTGTATATGTGGACACCATTTGAATGTGCACGTACGTTTACAACTAACGCTTTCTCCATTTTGGAAACGTTGCTTTGTCATTGTCATCATCTTTTGTCTCTCTCTGGACCGTGTAAAAATCGTCATCAGTGCCATTGCGAAGAGGAGAAAGTGCTTGGACCATGTCCATAATATTTCATTCATTCGCGCCATTGTTCCATGGATCACTGAATGTCGAAAATATAAACAGGAAACCCGCAGCCAGATTTCTTTTGAAAGCTGTCTGCAGAATAAGAAAAATGAAAGAAAGTTAATAGTAGTGTCGGCGGCGGGGAACCTAGCAGTGCATTGTAGATCCTTGTTGTCTATTGTTTTGTGACGTTTTTTCAACGAAATTTGGATTTCGTGGAAAAAGCCACCTTTAAGGTTTACGTTAAGCACTTCAACTGACGTCAGTTTTGAATACTGACCTCGTTTTCTCCCCACTTTGTATACCCACCTATGGAGTGAATTTGACGTCAGTGTACTCATTCATGTCGATGCTCCCTACGTGCGTAGTCAAATGTAAATGTTCTTACGTAAAAGAAATGTTGGTGAAAATTAAAATTTATTCAGCTAGGCAGCCCTTTTGATGAATGGGTAGTTTCAGGAAAAAACCCGTTCAGTTTCTTCCCACCCCATCTCTCTCTCTCTCTCGGGAATGTTAATATTCACAAATACCTTCCACACGCATCCAAGTTGCTGTTGGAAATAAAATTCATTTTTTATATTTTGTATGAAAAATAATACCAAGTTGAATTTCTGTATAAAAAATTCAGTTTAAAATGTTGGCATTCCTGATGCCTTATCGAAGGTGTGTTAGCGCCTTCTATAGGACATCAGGATAGCAATATGCAACCAAAAAATACAGAATTATTATTTAAAATAACAGACACTCGATGAATATTACCCAAAAAAACAATCTACATGTATTTTAAATATCACGTTTTTCACAGAAATATTCTTAATGTTTTTGTGACAGGTTTGTTCCCAACTTTTTTAAACATTCAAGTTTCATCCAATATCAATTTTTTTCTTCACGATTTTAATGATAAAACATTTTTAAAACTAAGCTATCATACGATGGAAGTTCTTAAAATTATTTGTGTAAAAATTATATTTGAAATAAGTATGTTTTTCAGATATTATTTGCATAAACAATTATTGGTCTATCCATTTGCGAAAAATATTGTCACCGTTTTGATAATTTTCGTTAAAATCTTAGAACCATTGCGGTATGATGGCAATTTTTTTCTCCTAACCTCGACCGGTTTCTACGTAATGGTTAAATTATTCTTCCAGTATTTAAGGTTGAGAAACGAAATTCGAAATAGGCAAGAGCTATGACAAAAATTATGCAGTGCTGCAAAAACATTTTTTGCTGTAATTTTTATATTATAAACGAATCGTCATTTCGAAAACGGGTCATCTCCACTTTTGAAATTTTGCAGAAAAAAAAATTATTTCATTATCATTCTGGAAAAAATTACGAAATTAAATTTTTACCTGTAAAGGGAATTTGATGTATAAGGGTCTGATATGCATGTTTACACACACTTATATAATCATTTTTTATACAACAGCACATCTAGGAAAATTAGAAAATTATTATTGATATGAGATGACCCGTTTCTCAAATTAACCTGGGTTTGTCAAAGATCTAGTCTACTTTTATTTGTATTTTGAATACCCCGCAATCGATGCAGGCGGGAGAGTCCACAATGGGAACTTATTAATCGAGGGGAAGCAGATCTGGGAGATGACCCGTTTTCCAAATGATACGAGAATGAAATTGAGTGTAACCCTGTCTAGAAGTGCTTTAACGGATGTAAAAAGTCCAGTTTTCATATCGAATAGATGAGTGGACGCATGAGGAATGAGAATCCATCCAAACTCCAACTAGTGAAAAAAGTGGAGATGACCCCTTCTTCAAATGACCGATCCAAATACATTGAACCCCTAGGTCCCCTACTTCAGTAGTTACACAACTCAAAAAACGTGATTTTGGAGGTACGACGTATCGCTATGAGTTTTCAGCGGCCCTTACATTCCGCTACACTGCGTATACATGATCGAAAATGCAATAACTTAATAATTTATCGTCACTATATGACAATTGTGTCACTCCTCAACGTGCAAGAAAGTTTGTGAAGTTTGAAGCAGTTCGTTCCTTATACAGTGTAGTTTTATAACGTGGTGAAGTTGAATGTATTCAGCCACTATTAGCATGTTACACAAGCAAATCAAGTCTGACATCGTGGCTGCAGAAATTCCAGTTGACTCCAGCGTGTATGTTTTGCCCTTATCGACATGAAAGAACAGACAACTTTTTTGATAGTCCAACCTCTCAAAAACAAGGTATTACCATGCATGGATTAATTCAGTGGTCAATTTCAGGAATCATAAATCTTTAAGAATGATGTGCCTCCGTTTTTTATGAGACTAGCTCTTTTAGATAGTCACTAAATCAAATCCGAAAGAAATGAAACTATCAGAATGTCCCTCACATCAATGTTACTGGCAATTAAGTACTGTCTGTCTTAATTGCATCATTGCATGGCTGGGGGTAGAAGCACGATTAACTTTTGAAAGAGGTGACGTCGAAACCTCATCAAAGGATGTTTTGGGAGTTACCCACACAAGGAAACTTTTAACCCCCATAATGCATTTCAGTTCTTGATCCGGTTCGGCCGAAAAAAACGGCAGCCCCTCTCACTGTCTCCCTTTTCTGGAGTTGATTTCATTACCAAAAAAACAATAAAAGAAGCCCTCCCCCCGTCTTTTAATTCGCATTGCGGATTTACCCTATGCACACACCCTACAGGCAGGTGGAAACGGATCCTATTGGGTTGCTATGACGATAACCTGATTCTGTAGGAGTTTGCATTAGGGGTAGGTGAGGTCACGTATATACCTGATGGGAACGGCATGGCAGGACCAGACTGACCAGTTCGTTTCAAGGAAGACGGTGCTCGCATCAAGCGTCTGAGAAAATCATAATGAGCGCTTAGTGCAAACAGAACCAACTTCTTCATTGTGATTTCGTGATTGTTGCTTTGGGATTATACTTTAGTACTCGTTAATTCGTCTGTGCTTGTCTTGGATGGGAGAAAACTGCTTTGTTTAAGGTAAAACGAGAAACATTTTTTTTCAGTTTGCATGCAAGATGATTCTATGAAATTCTATGAAATTTGTAAGCTTAGAACATTGGTATATTTCATACGGTAACTGTTGGTAATAATATTAAAAATACAAATAATAGCCATGCCATCTCGTGATGTCCACAAGCTTATCTTAGAAGCTATAACTGTTTTTCGTTTGTGCTTATACCCAGTTGTACTTCTGTTTCTGTTAAACGATGAGGGTGATTTTTTGTTATAAATACAAATGATAATGTTCTCTTCGTTTTTTGATGTGTCGAGTTCCAAATATCTTCAAATTAGATTACATCGCACACGCATTTGGACAGTGACACAACTCAAAAAGTTTTGTTTTTGAACTTGTTCGTTGCGCATCGTAATAGATTAATGATGAAGTTATTATATGTTTTGATACTTTATAAATCTCAAAATTCACGTTTTTGCAGTAGTTGTGTCACTTTTGAAGTACGTAAAGTTCTCTAAAAACGATTTCAGGACTTCATGCTCATTGAAAATTATATACCATTAATGCACATTAATAAAGTTTATTTCGTCATTAGATTTTATGAAATTTCTGATATATTCTGATTCATTGATCTGTGTATAAGCTTCTTTAGAATGTCTAAAAGTTAATGATCCAAATGCCAAGATTGATCAGGATTTTTTTTTACTGATAGGTGTAAGGCACTAAAATTAAATTGGCCGAAAAATCTACAAATATAGGCCACTAAGTTTTCACAACTTAAATTAATTTTTTTTATTTCCTCGCGGAAATGCATTTTTACCCGAACCGTGAATTCTCGTTGTATATAAAATACTGAATAAGTATTGCTAATCTTACACGACAACCTATCATCACAATCCATAAAAGGGCGTGTTTGTTTAAGTAGAATTGTTCAAAAACCACCGAATTGGTTGGTCGTTTTTTATTTTGAAGATCTTTCTTGCGCAATACTTTTGCGTTATGTAACTCACGCATAAGCTTAGTTTCCTGAAAATAGAACTGTTTCTTAGTCCTGAATTAGGTCGCATACATGGGATTTAGAGCATGATGATTAGACCTGTCTTGCAAGAAATTTTCTTAAGGCATTTTTCGAAAGAGACAATGCATTTCGCAAAATAGAATTTGAATATAATATGCAATCTCTTTTTGTGACTGAACGAGGATTGCAGTTTGTTCTAAGAAATTCGATTGTCTTAGCTATCCGTGTACTGAAGTTATGATCCATTGTCGTTTATCCATATGGGTCAGCTTGAGATGACGACATTAGGGAGAAATCCTGTTGACGAATTCTATTATGTAAGTCTATGTACTGCTGCTAATCAGGCATCACGGTACGAGCATTTCGCCATTTTATGCTCAAAATTTCATCGGATGAACTGAGGTGGGATTCATTACTTTTTTCACTAATATTTTATTTTGCAGGCATGACTTTTTGTGATCGTCAATAAACAAGTAAATTTGCCGTTGTTTATTTTTCACTATAATTATAAAAGAAGTTTATAATTCCTAATTTTTGTACGTTCTATAAAAGTATCCTTTGATAGGCCTACGACACCTTTCATTGAAAATTTGTTGCAAATCGAATTCCACAAGACACCTACTGTATGTTAACAACTTTAAGCCGAATTTCCATTCCGAACAATTACTGAACATAATGAAGGAATTGTAAAATATCGTTGACTGGAGGAAGGAGTAGGGGGTGGGCTAGATAGTGGAATGCAAATGGCATTGAAAATTAGTGTTTGTATGAATAAAGTTTTTTCGCTATCACAGGTACCAACGAGTACATTGTAATAATAAATACACGGGTGCTGGATGTGAACACGTTTGAGGCATAGTTGTAATTAGAAGCACGATTTGTATTGCATCATGATTACTTCATCATGTGAAAATAAACTTGCGATTTGTTAAGTCGTGTATGAAGAAGCTTTCCCAAGGCTACGTTTCTTGTGGCTTGTTGTGCACTTAATTTGTATTTGCAATGCTTGGAAACCTGTGAAGGCATAAAGGTTTTAATCAGATTGATTGGAAGCAAAGACACAATAGTGGGTAGATAAAGGCTCGGTCATTTCTACCTAAATAGGTGAGAGGAGGTCACCAGCAATGTGTTATTAAACTTGCGACCGGACGTTCGGATTGCCATCCCTAGTAGGTCAAGTTGAAAGAGGCAGAACCACGCACACTAGGCTTGGGAAATAATAACCGTTCCGAAGCTACAACTAAATGCGGTTGAGTACCAAACTGGAAAAATCCCCAGTCTGATGCCCACTCACTGCAGGTCATGCACCTACATATTGGCTGAAATTTACATTGAACTTGTCCGTTCACACCGAATTAACCACCCGGAACGAATGAGCCACCTTCTACTTCCATTTGGAGAATGTGTTTACACTCCCACGTGCTGCAATTTTTTGTATTGCTAAATCCGTGATCGTTTCTCAACCCATCCGTGAATACGTTTTTTTTTTTCGTGATCCCTACCCTTGCCTCGTAAAAATGTGTATTGATTTGCAGTGAGTATCGCCTCTCTATAGCTTCATTACACTAGTTGGACATAAAATATCCATGGCATGGGACTCAAGCGTGTGAGGGATTGCATCAAATAGATTCAGGCACATTCTTTTCTCCGCATTGTCTTTTCAAACTATTATCATTAAAAAATGCAATATTCGTGTACCGTGTACTTAAAGTATACCCTGGACAATATATGCATAATCGCGAACTACACTAGTAAGAAAAAAATGAGGTGCGGGTTCTCATTTCTTTTTTGTTGTTGACTTTGAATATACATGTATTGTACCTCGTATCTGCATTCAAATTGCGTGCAGGCCCAAGTTTATTAAACGCTTTCCACATCGGTTACCTTAGTTTATGCCCATAGAAATGCATTTTTTAAAATAGGAAGTAGGGTATTTCGACCCTTTTACCTTCGGGCACGTAATGTTCTTAAACGGGATAAGGGAATAGCCAGAATAATACTTAAGCCTAATGCAAAAGGACACCTGCCTGTTTCAAATACAGTCGAACCTCGATAACTCAACTTCCTATAAGTCAAATAATCCGCTAACTCAAACTTTTAATCAAGTCC
>JAQIXS010002419.1:0-22999 GCA_034700785.1 Rossiulus vilnensis
GATAGGCAAGGAAGAGGATGTATTTTTCGCATTTGATGCCAGGTACAGAGAAAAAATCGAAAGAGATAAAATATTGTACGAGTTTTATGATATTAGACCGACACCGACTGAAAAACCTTGACCAATATCTGTAAACAAAATCTGGTATCCTTCCCAAATATGTATTTGACGACATATACAGTATATGCTACATATGCAAACATAGTCGCCTTTCTACAGTATATAGTATATAGTATATAGACCATATACAAATTTTTACATAACGTCTAACTTATCTTTCTTCTTTTCACTGTAATTGTTTGTATTGGTTCTTTTTTTTTAGATAGTTTTGCTTATTGAAAAAATGTTTAGTTTAATTTGAGAAACTCGTGTTCCCGAGACCTGCTCAACTTATTACTAATTAAAAGATTTCACATTTTATATGTATCTATAATCACGAAATCAACACGACCGGATAGTCTATGCTATTATTGTAGCCACGTTTTGATTATTTATTTTTAGTTTCTTCAGGCTCCATAAAATCAAATACAATATAGGGAATAACTGCAGTTTACGTCATTTTCTGAAAATGGGAAAAAATATTTATAAAGGTTAACGACATTAAGATTCTATCAGAGAGCGGAAACGATATTTAAATATAGAAAATCCAAAAATAATGATACATTATAAACAAAAAGGGGCTTTACTGCATGGTTTGCGAACATTGCGGTCTGCCAATTAACCTAACCTGAAAAAGCCTAACCTGGTTGAATACACTGATAGAATCTAGCCTAACCTGGTTGAATACACTCTGATAGAATCTAGCCTAACCTGGTTGAATACACTCTGATAGAATCTAGCCTAACCTGATGTTTGACCTAACCTAACCTAACCTATGCTAAGATAACAAAGATTATTTGATAAATAGAAAGTAGAAAATGAAATATAAAAATTACCTTATGATATAGCCTAAACATCAAACTCGTCAGGAGTGTGCCTAAAACTACAAAAATGGGGCTTCCGTTCATGGCTGTCCTGCGTTGCAGGTTGCTGCCATTTCGTTTCCCTGCATGACACCGCTGTATGGCGGATAGCCTAACATTTCGTTATTTTGTGGTTTTCTTTCGAAATACGCGTCGTACGGCATTCCGGTTTGTCTTCCGCGCTACAGTATCATGCCATCTCCTACCATGTCAAAACACAAACCCCACAGCCGCCCCGATAGCAACTTATCGAAATGACGTAAACTTAAGTTATGCCATGTTGCCTTCTGATTGTTGATTAATGAAAGCATTGACGCGCTCACCACAATCCCAAGTCCAAAGATAATTTTGAAATCTTACTTCTCTCCAACATTATTTCGTCAGTCAAATGCAAAAGTTGATGGATTTTATCCTTGAAAATAGCCTCGTCCATTCCCCACTGACACGCCTGCTGGTGCAGTTGCATCACAAATTTCATTTCATTGGAATCGACTACAGGTCAAAGAAAAGTCAAAGAAAATTTAGCAAGTCAAAGAAAAATTAGCTCCGTTGTTTTTCAATGGCTTTCACTTCATTCTTTCATTTGAAGACCTACACGAGATCTGTTATTTCGGATCATTTATTAAATCAAGTGTAGCACGAGAGGTTCACAGCACATGCATCAACATGATGAAACCTATGTATTTGTTATTATTAATTATATCTTTCGACTTACATTTTGTCAGCTTGCGTAAAGCTTCCACTGCCTTCTGCTTAGCCTTTTTCGCTTTATTGGTCAGCATAGTTGATGGTAGGCCTAAATCAGCGAAATGCGGAAGGTACCGTGCACTTTGTACAGTGCAAATAAATCGCGCTGTAAACAATTCTGTTGCTATGGTTACGGCATGGTTCACCACTGCCGTTCGTGAAGCCTTCAATAATAAGACAACCATTCCACAGGTAGCCCTACCCATAGACAATACTTTATAAAAATACAGTCGTGTGACACATTTATGAAGAGAAAACATTCAAAAATATTTTACAAATAGAAGTGCATTGTAATTGGGACTTAAAAGAAGTACATGTAGTCCAGATGACGGCAACTGTTTTTTTTATTATTAATATTACCTATTTAATGTAAATTATCCTTTATTAAGGGTGTACACGTCATCTGGATAAATTAGCCAAACGGCAATACATGCACGTATACATGATAAAACATTTATATTTACATAGTACGCACCAATGAAATATCCCATTGAACATACATATCAAGCGTCAGTTTTTCTAACGTCACTTAATTTCAGAAGATGTGATCGTAAATTCACCACGGTTTTCTCAGTGCATTCCATTTTTAGCATTATACATTTTAGAATTTTTAGCATTACATATTAAATGTTAAATAAATAAACGGGACATTTTGAAATTGTCAAACATAACAGAAACCCTAGTTGATTAGCATTTCTACACTGGGGAAAATCGATTTAGCAATTGTAAGTATTTGAAGTGATTTTTTCTTATGGTAGTAATTATTTTGGCTTAACCTTAAAATTAAACGCGGAAGGCAGGAACAGACGACCAATTCTACTAGCAGCGAAAGCGTGTCTCGAGTTTACAATCACACCCCTTATGCATGATACGACTATGGCACCGCACACATACACAGAACGGGCTTGACAATGATGATATTAAAATGAGACCAAACGCATGCATTTCTTGCAGTTTTTATACAGAAAAGCTGTTTGCGAATTTTCCAGCGTAACGCGTAGGGGAAAATGGCGAAAATTCTTCATGGGCAGTTGTTAACAACCGTGGTACCCGAATTTAAAAATAAAATCAAAAATGAAAAACTTGTATTAAACCACTGTCTCGCCACGTGTACAACGAATTACAGACGGTATATGCTGAAACTCCATCATTAAAAATCCACTTGTTTAAAGAGAAAAAAAAACACCCGGATATCTCAGGCCATATTGACGACTAAGCAAACGGAAGCTTAAGTGGAACAGTTATAGTTTAATCGTCGATGAACTTGTCATGAAGCACTCCGCGTTATTTCGGTCGGCTAGGAATTTAATCGACGATTAAGAGCCGCAGTCTTTCGAACGAACGGTTATTGGCGCTCGCTGGGTGGCTAATCAAACGAATCATTTGAGAGGAATTGCATTTTTCACGTTGAATAAGTTGTTCGATGGCATCTCGGTGATGGAGATGTTCTGCGTGGTGGAAGCGTCCGTTCGGCAGCTTAGGTGACGTCCCCTGGGGTCTCTCATGAGGCGATGCCTGTTGTAGGAGCGCTTCAACAGATGCATCACCTGGCAAGATGAAGAAAGCAAAAGCCAAAAGAAAGGACGTTAGGTGGGTTTGTGGGGCCCTCGCGTTTGGCAACACCGACTGAAAAGGTAGCCGTGCTTGTGACGTACGTGGTGTGTTACTGGCAAATGACAACACAGAAAAGTAAAGATTAAGACGACGATCGAATATGGAATAAGCAATATACATGGGTGGTTGTGTGCTGGATGCAGCCTTAAGTAGCAGTGCTCGTGAAAGTCTCGTTTGCGTGTCTCGAGTTCCTACATGTACTGGTTCGGTACCTTTGGGAGCCCAACTTCTGTTGCAGGCGGAACGTGTTGAAAGATCGGGCCAACAGGCACAAGACCTAGAAGGTCGGGAAAATAACAACACAAAAAAGACGTAAAAGGGGGCCACAGGCAACGGACACTTGGGTGACATTGAGGCAATGAACATTGGGCAACGAGCATCTTGGAATGGTTTGGCTATGGGAGATTTTCTAGAAACGTGTTGTGGGAGGATTCTTTGGAGGACGTGGTGCTGGTGATGGTAATGGGGTCGATTTTAACCAGAAAAGTTATAGATAAGTTGGCGGAAGGCATTAAAATCATGTAATGAATCTAAATTGCTAAAATTCGTTTATTGCAGCGTTTCAAGTGCTTCGCCAGTGCCTGTAAGGCTCAAGAAATGACCAGGGCCCCCTTTTAGTTATAAAATGGCATTCAACAAAAAAACAAACCTCATTTTTGCTTCATATACTGATTATTGCTAAATTTATCTCCCCAGGATATAATTAATTGGTCTTTCACTAGTGTTTCAGTTATGTTTTATAATTTCAAAATGTTCAGTTTGTTTATAAATAAATTTTTTAAAAAAACGTTTACGCGACCTCCTGAAATGGTCTTCCTTACAATGCAACCTTGCATTGCGGGTTGTATAACGTTTTTTAAATCTATTAAATATTTAATTTTGAAATTATAAAACAACGGAGACTTTAGAAATCGAGGCAGATAAATTTAGCAATCATTTAGCAGGTATTTGTAGCTAAATTTGGAAAAAAAATTATTTTTCTATTACATTGAGCAGCTCTTTCTAAGAAAAAAACACACTGAAAATAATTTGACTCTATAAAGCACATGTTTTCAGGGGCGGTTTTTGATAAAGACGATGGGCACTATACATATAAATACAGATAAGTACAATGTATATTGCTAAAAGACAACTTTTTAAAAAAGTGTAAATTTCTAATAACTACCTGTTGACTGTTGATACATACATGTACATGTGGCAAAATAACTCAAGTTTTGTTATTGCTCAAGGTTACTTAAGATTATACAAGTGTATGCCTATATTTGAGAAATGACATGCAGAGGCACGTTGAGGAAGCATTTTTCACATGTGTAGCATTATTTGTTAAGTACTTAAATTCTATATTTTAATCATTACTGTTCCAGATATATGGTTCAATCCTCTTTAATTTGTATAGTTAGTCGGGTATTTTCGGATGCTTTTTGTCACCAGATGTTAGTTATTTAGTGTGTAAAATACGTAAAAGAAAACAACTTGAAGAAACGTGACATTCATTCGAACATATTAAGTGCACATTCTTTAAAGTTTATATATAGACACTTTAGCTAACACCGCTATGCTACAGCAAGGTCTATTTAAAATCCTGTTGAATTTGTCAAGTTTACTCATATGCAACAGCTGGCAACAACTATCAGCTATTAAGCTTCATGGGTTTACACGTATACGTACAATATGTATTGTAGGCATGCATATATTAGACGTTAATGTTGCTGAAATTGTGATGAGATTTTGGGATTTTTGGAGCCGATGAAAAGTACTTTATAGTCAATTGAGTAAGTTTTATTATGCTAATTAACAATCGTGTTACTATGTTGCTGAACTCGATTTTTTAGCCTCCTTACTGTTGAAAGTTCGTAATCGCTGCAGTGACATTTATAAAAGATTATTGGTGTAATAGTAAGCAGTGACGAGGCTTATTGATCCATTGACAGGTGGAAATATGTATTGCAATACATACGGAAAACTCCATAATCTTCTTAAGAGGATGGTTTCATGCAGATTAATTTCATTTTTCGAAATAGCTATAAGAGTGTCGTGGGTTGCGCAAATCAGTTTTCCACGACAACATTTCCATTAGGCAAGTGCCAAAACGCGGGCCTAAATTGACATTGGTACTATGCATTGTCAATCAACGTGTATTACAAGAGGATGAACGCATCACGTGGGTCGCAGCTGTGTTTACAAGGTGAAAGCTGTCAAGAGAACTGTCGGAAATACAGCTTGCTCAGTGCATATGCTGCTTGGATGATGTACTTTTTGTCACTTGGCAACACCTTGGATGATGATGAATTAGCAGTGCATATGTGTTGAAAATGACAGAATGTGAAGAGTGGACGTTTTTGGCGCCGCATAGAAAGGGAAGGGAGGAGAAGTTGTGGAATTCACTATATGAATGTCAACTGACAAAATACAAGTTCCAACACAAGGGAAATTTTGAGGAAAAGTATGCTTGGCAGTTTGAGACTGATATTACGCGCATGCTGATATTCGTGATCGTGGCCTTCAAATTTTTAGGCGTGTTACCCACCCCTCATAAAAATTGTGACATTTGAACGACCTAGAAATTTAAACTGAATTAGGATCCTTGCAATGCTATGATCGGCAGTTTAATTATTAATTCAGGACATTCAGTTTTACGATAAAATTATTAGAGTTCAGGATTGCTAAAAGTAATTTCAATTAAATGTTTTGTGTAAAAATTCAAAAACTCAATAGGAGTAGCTTGCTAAGTTTTATTAGTCAAATGCATTTTTGTAAAGTCACGTCATGGGCAGGTAGCGAAGAGTTGTGTATATAATTAAAGGAATTTTAGTATATAAATGGCGGTGTGAAAGTTCAAAACCCACATTCGCTTAGGATTCAAATCAAGCAACCAACCGATGTACATGTACATATTGTATTGATTAGACATGCGCTTACTGATGCGTGAAATTGTGTCTGTGCAACTACGAAGCAACATCGATGCACGCAACGGAAATGATTTCTCTTCAAAAGCGGTCTAGTGATAATATCATTTGAGATTTTATAAAGCGACTCACCTCTCCGTTAAAATAGCAAAATATCAACGAAACGACAAATCCCTGCAAGAAAAGATAAATCAACTTAATTGAATGAGCGAGAAATGCGGTGTTAGTCTGACGTTGGGGTTTGAAATATAGGATATGTTTCTAACCTGAAGCCCATCTATCACATAATTGAAGTAAAAATACAGCTCGATGGCAATTCCACATGTCCCCTCCGGCAAATAAATGGTGAGTAAAAAATGGACTCCGAATAAAGGCACTAGCACCACAATTGCTCGGACTGCTTTTCTGTGAAAAAAAAACCAGTTTAAGGCATTAATATGACAGTAATGGATGTAAAGGACAAACATATTGCAAAGTTGTTTTCAATCATTTAAAAGACATAAAAAGGCTCAGATTATAAGAGTGTGTCCATGTAACACACCCATATACAGTTAGAAAATCATGCTAACATAGTTATGTTTGTTTTCACACCAGATTGTTTACAATTAGGATTTTCTAATCAAGCAAAAAAACCGCTCGATTTATTTAACTTTCTTTTCGAGAATTTCGGGGTTTTCAAGATCTGCAAAGCATCCAAATTGACGCATCGGTTCACTTACCTATATTGACTAATCGGTTCGTTGGAGCGCGTTGCTTGAAGCTTTGTAATTAACACGCGAATTATATTGCACAAGAATGCCAAATTGAGCTATGGAACAAAAACATTGAAACCCTTTTAGAATTGCGCGGTGAATTTTTAATTATAAATGTGCGTGAATGTTAATGGATTTTTTCAACGTACTGCTAAGCTTAGAAGCATTGGAGCATTAATGATCCATTCAAAGCTTCCGTATGGTGCCATCCAGCAGCTGGAAAAAAATGAAATATTTTAATCTGTAGTCGTTCTTATCATCAACACATTCTTAGTTTAATTGTTTTGAGATTAACTTGTCTAACTGAGTTTGCTTCCACCAAGTACTAATTTAGGTCGAAGCTCCTGTGTGACACCTTTCTTACAAAACAAATCTGTTGGCAGTGTTTGCCCAATTACTAAACTTGGTTTTGCTGGCTAGTTTGTTATCCATATGCCTCGCGATTATACAAGCACATTTCATTTACAACCCTTAACAATCACATTGACTACAGAATCAGTTTGAATTGATGCCATAACTTACTCTTTATCAGCGTAAATGTGCCGAATCACCGAATACATCGTTACTGGAATAACGGGAAAAGCTTGGGGGAAAACAGCAAAAAATAATTTTGTTAAAACAACACTTGAAAATCTGCTTAAAGTTCATTTTATGCTATCTATCCAAACGTAAACCATAAAGTTCTGTTCATTCTAACCGTGACCTTTACCCCTGACTTCAACATTGCTTAACTTGTAATCCAGACCATTATTTACTTTGCAGTCTGAAAGCGCTTAGGTAGGTGAACTGCACTTTAAAAGCTATCAATTTAATGCAGTTTTTTAAAACGTAATCATCCAACGTCCTCTCAGCTTTTGGACGCTGGTATGCAAACAGCTGCGAGGCTGCGAATGCTGAAAGTGTTTACTTAGTTTTGTATAAAACAGCACTTTCTGGAATTGCATTTTTTTCCTCGTTGAAATGTAACTGGATATGAAGTCTTTGTCAAAAAAAGACAGGTCTCATATGTGGACGCCATTTGACACGAAATCTTCCCTTAGTTATCTTCATCAAACAATCAACAATATGGACTCTCTCTAGCATACAGGGTGTTCGTAAAGTTTTAGTGTTGTATCGTTTCCAAAACGATTCAAATTTGGTCATCATGTAGCTGTAACAATACCCCCAGCTAATCGGCTAATTCTAGTAGGAAATACTCTTTTCACCGACTTACCCCATCCTAGCATGTAATAAATGATTAATCTCTTTTCTTCTGCAAATGCTGCCACAATCAACTTGTGCAAATAAAAGCCCTCGCAGAACATCCACATGTAGGTTGTCATTCGAGTGTACTTAATCAATGCCAAAGCAAATTTGCACCCGCCCTGGAAAACAGAACGGAGAAACAACCGCACGTTGGAACACAATGCCAAAATAAGTCTTTGTGCTCACGCATACTTTACGCTAAGCCCATCTTGTTGATGGTAAATATATCATGATTTTTTCCGCCGTTTCACTTAGTAATCTTATACCTGCTCGAAAAGCGCTGACTGTAAATCAGCTCTTTGCTTATGGACGTTTCAGCATTTTTCGCCTTTGTTCGAACGCATAATTTGTTAAAAATGTCAATTAAGGTTTACTTACTGAATTCTCTTGAATCACCCCTTTGGAGGAGCCGGAAGCGAGCGCGTTCAGCCCCATAACCGACTTGTAAATAATGACCACGATTCCGTTGAGAATTAAGGAAATGAACAAGTTGGTGTGCATTGTAATCCTTGGAACTCTCAATTGCCTGCAAAATGAATTAGTTTTATTTCCAGTTTCATTGTCAGCTTATTCGACAGTTTTACTGGTTTAAATGAGACCTGGGTCGCGAATTAAAATAACTATACGTTTACTTTTGATTAAGCATATGATGAAGGTGATGAGAGCATGAGAATTTGAAATTAAACTTCTAATGAATGCCTCTAGGAAACTACGCATAGGAGGCTTCCATCAGCGCCTCTCGTGTCCAGAAACATTAAGGAAATTTTAGTAGTAATGCTTAAAGATAGCGGGCTGGAAAACATAACATGACTAATGGCAATTTCCATAAATCCAGAATAAAATGATAAAGTGTTGCTGGAATCGCAGTATAAAACAAAACACATGGTCTCATGCAAGACGCGTGCATCCCAATATTGATGAAATGTTTTCCAATTAAACTATCTTGTGATTTATAGTCTTTGTTTTTGACAACTTTGGCTGACACGCTTGAACGTAATATATCACACGGTTCACACGAACGATTTTCATTTTCTTGTCTTACAATCCAGAAAAGCATTTGACCCTGCATGCGTTTATTCGCTTTCTGTTGGCAGTTGATTAACAATGAATTCAGGTCTAGAAAAAACTAATTTTTAACTAAAAGGTGAGTTTCAGTCGCGTGATAAATGTATATTCTTATCCTTACTATTTTTAGGATCAGAATTAATCCAAATTTGTCTTACAATGCGGGAATCATGAGCAAATGTTTGAACGTGTTTAAACTTACTTATAAGAGAGAAAAATGCATACTGCCGGTATGAGGAATACTATGGAGACTGCAAAAGCGACCAAATTGGCGTACAGCCTTTTTCTGATGGTTTCCGTTTGGCCACACGTGGAGTAGTCCGTTTTAGTCATCCAGGTTCCGTTGGATTGGCATAGATTGCTCCCACTATCTTTGAAAGGAAGTAAGAAACGAGGAATGGTTTCGGTTGGTTGGCATCGAAATTAGGCTTCGCCAGAAAAATATTGATGGTGTTTTTATTATAAAAGTGGACTTACTTCGACAGCTATCAGAAGGAGGATTGCTATAAAAATATACATAGGGTGGACAGGGGAACGTAAAAGTTGTTTCTGCTTCGGTTTCGTCGAAGCATTGCCAACCATCCCACAGGCTATTGCAGTGAAGCCCTTCTGAAATAGCATGCCACAAGAACTATTATTTGTTTTTTATTTATGCAATCAACATACAGGTCTGTACCTTAGAATTAGAGAAAGGCTTTTTCTAGGGCTGCTTTATCTGTTAAAATATTTCATATTTTATGACCATTTTCACAGGAAATCTGTTTTATTGTAGCATTGCTAAGCAATTTAGCTTCAAGTAAATAACGTAGTTGTTATTGACGGAATTACTATATACATGTATGTAAAAGTTCACTTTTAATTTACACATTTTTGCTAATGAATTAATTCAGTTTAACAGTTTCTTGAGATGCGACGTCTGTCGAGGACTTATCAGTACCGTCTGTCCTAACAACAACAGAACATACCAGGCCAAATTTAACTTATTTTGTATTTAGCATAAACAAGGTGCTTCAATGTTTTTGAAATAAGTGCTATTTTCTATTGTTAGATGGCGTTTATTTAACAATGGATTTCAGGAAATTTGTAAAGACCGACTAGCTTTGTGACATGTGTTCTATATATATATTGATACAGTTGTAACAAAGAAACAACGAAATAGACGCCATGTGCTTCCTAGGTCTTGCCTAATTTTGCAGAATGACTACATATTGAATTGATGAACAGAATAGATATTTTGAATATAACAATGAAACTATGCTTCCGACTTCCGACAATCGTCCCAAACAATGGGCCAAAGTACCCAGATTCTCACGTTTTATTCTTCTTAGCTTCACAGCCAACCACCAAAATAGTGATTTCATTTTTGCATTGAAATGAGTTTAATGCTCCTCTATGTTACCAGAGATTTAACTAATATGCATGAAAAATTTCACATTCTCTCTTATTATTTTGGTTTCGGCTGATATTTTTGGTAAGAAAATTAAAAAAAACTGCGTATTGGTATTTATTGTGTCCATGCATGAATATTAACCAGTGGATCAAGTAACTTGCCGAAACTTTTCTTGGGCCTGTGTAACATCATGTTGCAGCAGTTTCGCGCTGCGTTACAACAATCGCCCCACAACTTTAATCCATCCCGTTGCATGCCCTTTCTGAAGGTGGCTTTCATCCTTTCCACATCATCAGATTCGTCCAGACAGTACGTTTCATTCCTTAATTTGTCAAATAAGCACCCTGGATACATGGGTGTGTAGAACAGTTTGAAGGGCGTGAAATGGTCGTCAGGGATGTAGGAATAGCACAGGGCGCAGGCGTCCATTTCGAACATGGTTTGATTCCACGATCTGACAGCAGGACCGTACTTCAAGCGACAGAGCGAATCGCTTCCATACGTCTCACTCTGGAAAAAAAAGGTTGTAATTTATTTAGCCTATCGTGGTCACGAATATCTCATTCCTGTTTCATTTTCATGTCCTGACTTACGAAGACTCCGTAATGTTGGCATACGTGTAAAAGCCAACATCAATAGCGCTAAAACTTTTGATGGTTGTACAGGTTTGATAAATAAAGAGTGCAAGAGGTATTTTTTTCTAGAATGATAATTTTGTAGAATTCTGAGATTTAAAATAAATACGCTAATAAGGGGCTGTCCATAAATTAAGTTACTGTTATACTCCCTGCACCCCACGCGTTCAAAGTGTTCAACATAGTCAACAAATTGATGATTTTTAAATATTACTCCAATAAATAAATACAAAATTATATAATTTATTAAGAATTTAAAATACTTGACAAAATGGTACCGTTTAGTTAAAAAAATCCGTGTAATGTTTTCTGGAAATTACCCAATCGGGGTTCCCAACTTGCCTGACTTTTCCAGGCTTTTATAAAAAAAATTCCGTGACTTTATCAAAAAAAAATTAGAGAATAAAGCATAAACAATATTAACAAATTACTAATATTTCTTTTATCATTTCAAAAGTTGAAAGTGTGCTAAGGAAATAGGGGAATTCTTTATTATTGCATAAATGTGACTAAATATGCCCTCTATTGAACGTTATTCTAAACAATCATTTGAGATTATGGCAATTTAAGGCTGGCATCTATCTGGTTGAAGATTTCCCTGACTTTTGCATGAAAATTTGAAATTTCCCCGACTACTTCCCTGACTATTCACCCCTGTTATTTTAGCGTAATTTATGGAAAGCCCCCACACGAGTTTGTAACGGGGTGCTGCGAACAAATAAATTACATTTTTTCCAGACATTTGCTGTCAATTTAAATATCTTTTGAAGGCATCCTTTCAAAGAAGAACTGATGAGGTTCAGCCTTTCTCTTCCAAGGGTTGACCACCCGCAAGTCTTGTCTAGTGGACACTATAAAGTTTGGGCTGTTGTTGACATTTCGTTTAAAGCGTCTCAACTGACTTGCTACAATTTTTTTTATATTTATATGTATAAGCAGACTCCAGTTTGCGAAATCCCGGTTGCATGCAGGGAATTATTGGAGAAAAAACCCCAGGATAATGTCAGATTGACTTCTTTTTATGCATGAAAGATATCCAACTAAAATGGTTTGAAAAGAAAAATGATGAATCTGACATCGCCTTTTTGACTACGACGTTGCAACGCCCACAGCTCATACAATGTATTAAATTGCGAATTCGAAGCCTGACTTACCCTTGTCACGCTGATTGATGCAATAATAATGAGCAGAATCAGCGAGGGTGCTTGAATGGCAAGCAATTCCATCCTCGTTTTTGGGATTTCTAGTCGTCCAAATGCTCTTACTTTACTCTGCGATCCAATTTTCGACCTTGAGTTCTGCCATCCTAGGAAGTGCACACACAATGACTTATTATTAGTCAACCTACTAGTACATTATTAGGTCCGGTGCGTAAGTTCATCCAAACTGTCCTGAGCAACTTTGCAAAAAGACAGTTTTAGTTTAAATCGATCGTTTTTAATTTCGAATTACGACGGATACTGTATTATCATTTTCGAATTTAGACAAGCAAGCTCTTAGCTACGGGAAGCTTTAGAGACCCTATTTTAGAAATCCCATCATGGAACTCATTCGGATCCATAATACCGGTGTTACTTCTTGCATGCCATTGCATACGCTGGAATTCACTTCCAAAGGTTAGCCTTAAGCAAACAAAAATTCAGTCTTTAAACATAATTCATCCTTGAAAGCCATTCTTCGATGAGTGAAGTCTGAAGATGTCCATTCTTCTTCTGCTGTCCGGATTAAATTAGCTTTCACAAGTATAGTCGAAATAGATCTTACCATGACGCACTTCGTGTGTTCTAAATGGCGGCTAGTTGATAGCCAGACGAATCCTGTCACCTGTAGTTTTAAAAGCCTGGCCAAAAATAGTGCATCCTGTGTCTTACATTTAGTCCAGCGTGCTCACTAAAATAGTCCTTGGTTTACAGCCACCGGAAGGCAGATGACATTAAAGACGAAGTCGGCACAAAGCGTAGGTCTCAATGCTTTCGCTGTACTTTACTGTGTGTGGTTTTTTACGTGTGGTAAACGTATCGGCTGCCGATTTGGCAACGAAAACATACGTATCAAATGAAAGCAGTTGAAATTTACCAGGGAATCTTGAAATCGTTTTTATCCACATTTTTTAACTTTCTGCATGAGTACTATAGTTTAAAAAAAACGTCAACGCTTGGTTTTTGTGTTTTGTTATCATTGTATAATTCAGTATGCAAAACAAGCAAATTTGATTTAAGTACACAATCAGACGTCCAGCTGAATGCCTTTGAGCATTTTCTTATTACAACTAAAGAAAACAAGCATGGAATTGCTTCGTTGCAGCGGTTGAGAGTGTAGATACGTTTTTCTGGAAAAACCTGCGAGGACTATTTTCATAAATATTATTATAATAAACAGCAACAGCCGAGCAAGTTTTAGCCAAATCAATATTGCATTTGTTTGTGCAATCATCTGTTGCATATATTTATTTGCATGAATAGATGCAGCGATGAGTTTCACATGCACCTCACTGATTTCACCTGTAATAGAATGCCACACATTCCAAAACATTTTCAGATATATCGTGAACTTACTTGCCTATTTTTTTTATCCCGGATTGTTGGAAACTTTGCGCGTCTCCATTTCACTCATGGATTGCGTTTTTAAATTGTTCAATAAAAAAAGTGCTTGTACAATATCTTCAATCCTGAAGTTGCCCAATCGCGAATCGGTATCAGTTGGATGTGCAACAGCTTTAAAAAAGTAAATCGGCTTTGCCTAAAATAGTTAGGAATGGACTATTGAAGAATGTTATTGTTGCATCAGCCATTTATGATTTATATGGCCTTTCTCAAAGGTTTATATATCCAGATCTGATAAGTACGATAAACACGGAATTGATGGAACGTCAAAATTTCGATACTTAACGAATTATGGAAAGCGTACGATTCAGAACACGAGCTCGAATAATGTTTTAAAATCGTCTATCTACAGTCTGTTTGTTTAAGCCCATTAGCATGTGTTTACTAAAGTTCTAGTTAACGCTGCGTTTTGTTAATTAAATACTTTATCTAAGCAATGAACGTCTGGTAATATATCGTATACAACATTAATTACTTGACTAAATTGCTTGCGTGCAAGTCTATATATGTTAACACTTTAGTTTTCGTTATGCAAACATATATTGCTTATAGCCCCCAAATTGGATTTTATGGCACCAGTTTTATATTACTTAATTTAAATACGGTCGGTCAATAGCTTGACGAATTAAAATTATCCAACAATATAACCCACACCAGCTGTGCTCGTCGCTTACAGCCCTTTAGTCCTTGAAAGGTCGCTCAAATAAAAATGCAGTGTTTAGGCCTAGCCTTAAAAAACGTTCCGAGGAGTATCTCGATCCAGGTTTAATTAAATTTTCCTGTTAATTAAATCAAGTTTTCATCGAAACTCGAAACGTAATTAAGTGCGACTTATTAAAATCGTGAGTGTATTGCATCACGGCCCATTTTTATAACGCGGTGTCATGGTCTGCTACCTTTTCTTTATCGAAAAAATTGAGGCACATAATTTAATATTGGGCGGTTCTAATGTAATTTTAAGACAGTGCACGACCTAACCATCGTATTGGTTTACTCGGGCCACTATCACAACTCTATCACAAAAAAAGATATAAAAAAATGCGCTTAATAAATACCGGAAGTTTGTATTAACAAACGCACGGGTAATTTAAAATTAGCACGGGTTTCATCTAAAATGTGTTACTATTAATTAATTGTGCAGTTTCCATTGCTTATTAGGATTATAACTGCATTAGATTTTTAGAAATCAGCATTTTTTTGTGAAAAAAGTGATTAGCTTAATTCTTCATATATGTAACCTGCTAGAATGTTTAAAAATATGCCCGTTTTTCGTTTTGCTGCATTTCTATGGCTGACAACACTTTCCCCGAAAAGTGCATGTTTGATCATCATTCATTTAAACTGTTGAAACATACATGTAAATGCAATATATTATTTCGCCAGTAATTAAAGAGTCGTAGTTCAAAATGGTATCCAAAGAAATGCAAATTTATTTATATTGCATGCAAAATGATGCCACGTCTAACAATATTCAACAGCCTGTTAAAAGTGTAACAAAGTTTTAATTACTCCATGCTAAATGTAAAATATGAAATAAATGTTAACATAAGGATCTTTGGAACATTTTGTAGATAACCTCACAAACATGCATTGGGCACTTCGATCCTTTTAAATTTAATTCACTGTTTCTTTTGAAAACTAGCTAATTGTAATTAAAATCATCACGACAGTAAAACTACTCTCTACTAAAAAATTAAGTTTTTAATCATATGAGATAATTGCCTCATTTTCATAAGCAGTGCATGATTACACATAGCAACGCATGCAGGCAAATAAGCCAAACAAAGAAATTATAGATATAGCCAGATTAAGAAAAGAATAGACTTAACGAAAATCTATCAGAACTAGTCAGCTTATAGATCATGACTTCCAGCATTGTTGACGCCGATGCCCACCGGATAGAAAATGAGTCAGAAGACAGGTAAGACTAATCGCACAAAACCCTTGCATTCTATTGGTCTATTTGAATTCCCAGTTTATTTTTTAGTCAGACTATAGTCTTAGTGCGTTGGAAATTATTGGTCAAACACTATCAGAATGCCTCGCTGTTGCACATATTAACCATTTCCGGCTTCGCCATAATATCTTTTGGAACTGTACTGGCAAAATTTTAATGGCAATGATCCCCCGCTAACACGATCTAACTACAGAAAAATACGCGCATAAAACGAGTCCTAATAAGTTTCGAAAATAAACACCAGCGCCTGTTTATTTTTAGGAACCTCGTTTAGTTGACAAAATAAAAGTCAGTGCTTCGCATTCGTATACGACATTATAATAAACATCCCCATACATTAACCATGTGTTTTAAGACGAATTCTCATTTGTATACCAGCAATATCCAAGAAGGTTGGAGTTTCAAAGAAGTTTCTTGCATGCGTTGCTGTTTCATCGCTTCCAAATTGCGGCAAATGTCGTTGAGGACAACAAGGCTGACGTGAAGTTTGCCGTTTGAAGTTTGAACCAAAAAATCACGATTGATGAAATCAATAAGCCAACTTCGCTTTAAGTTGTTTACCCATGCTGTTTAATTGATATTTTTAAGCGATTAATTTTTTATAGGATGTTGAGAAAGTGGGCCGACAAATTCCCTTTCATAGGGTTTTACCTGTATTTGCCCTGAGCTAATTCTAGAAAACCTTCAGATTTAAGAGGTTACTGTTATGATGTTATGATGTATGTTAACAGAGCTTAGATTTTTGCATGTCAAATATGAAAAATAATAAAGGGCCTTTAATAAGAACCGTGCGATATTTTAAAGGCTTTGTTTACCGTTGTATTCACTATTTGAGAGGATTCGAGCTGGTTTACATTCTATGGTGCTGTACAACGTTTACAGGTACCTGCACGTTGCAACGTAAAATGTTTTTGCGTAAAAAAATCATTAAAGCTGCATTTCTTTTTTTTTTTCTTGAAGAAAAAAATAGAATCAATTTCATTCAAAGTTACGAAAGCTCGTACGAAACTTTCCATTTCAGTTCATTTGCAATTTCGCTGAGAATTTTGTTCGTTATTGTCAAACTTTCTTTAGCTATCGTTATGTCTTCTAGCAATGTTGAGGAACGAAAATAACGTATCACCTAAAAAGAAAACTGCATCAGCTTTTATGAGCCTTATTTTACGAGCGTAACTGATTTGAGATAGTGTAAGTATTATGAACAATTTAGAAGGATTTTCGCTTCGCTGAAAATTGAACCTATGATCAACCTAGAGCAAGTTAAGAATACGATGGGTTTTCCTTGACGTAGGTGTAAACGATGCTATACCTGTAGGTTGCCTAATTTGTTTAGCTTCGAACTGGATTTTGCCAGAGATGTTTTTCCTTTAACAACTGCTAAAACGCCACAGATGCTTCAGCATTCCTTATATGGACGACAACTTCTGCGAAACGTTCTGTCAGTCGAAATCACAGGGAATTAATGATCGCTTAGCCCCCATCTGCAGAACATGTCAGGAGAACACATTCGAGCTGCTGCTTTGAGATGTTATCATTAATTTCGCTCTGTCCTTGATGTCATCTGGTGTTAGCGCCACAAGGATTCCTTCTCTCTCAAGTATTTAAAATCGTTCATTCTGAAGTCATTTTTTGCCGAAAAATATTCACAGATGTTACTGTACATGCAACACCACAAAGAGATCAAGGAACAACGAATTCAAAAAGATCAAGGAATGACGCATTCTAAGAGAATAATAGAGATTACATCCCCCCCCCCATAATTTTCAATGCAATCTGCATCTGCAGGACATTCTGATAGTTTAATGATGGCGCTGTCTTTTTTAGAATCCCGAATTCATCGAGTTAACAAACTTCTATTATAGTTGATCATGCAAGCTGCAAAAATATTTTTTATCAAATATTTAGGTAAGCGCATGACATATGAGTTACTTACGGATTTTAATAAACTTAACATAGCCCGCCTAGAGCTGTGTCCTATTAAGTTGAAATCATTTATTGTGCTAATTGTATAGTTGTTCAAATTGAAAAAAAACGGTGAAAGCTGTAAAACATTTGCATTGTCGTCTGCAGTGCTTGTAACTGAGAATAATTTCATAACACCTAACATATCTGTATTTGCTCGCACATAAGCCGCATTCCGAAAATGACCCTTAGTTTTAAGAAAAATTAAATTATTCATAAAATTGCCATTTAACTTAAGTTTATTAATGAGTCAATCTGTTCTCTTAAAGCAGATTAAAATTGCTTGTTAAACCACATAAAGCTACCAATACATCCCCTGGTGAAGCCCTTTTCTCTTTGCTTTTTGGATAAATAGAAAGGCGGTGTCGACATTTTTTGAAAAGTGCGCGTATAGGCCGCATCCCTTTTTCAGATCCCAAAATTTTAGGAAAAAAGTGCGGCTTGTACGAAAAAAAATACGATACATTCTATTTATAGTATGTTTAATCGAGTATCTAGGGTGCTTTAATTAGCAAATTGTTCGTGCAGATGTTACTGGACCGCCAAAAGATATTCCGCACATCGTTTGTAATGAATTGTGAAATTATGAAACATAACAAGACCCTTATTCTAGGTCTTGGGGGCTCTACCATCGAAATGGCTGTTCTGTGAATGTTTTCAGCTTGTAAAATAGGACATGCACTGTGCGAGAATTAATACCATGCAATGACTGTTGGCCCATAAATAAAAAGCATACTCTGTGAAAGCTCTAATGGTAATTACTTGCATCATTTATATCCCGCACTATAAAATTCCATCACCAACGCCACATTTACAAGGCGCCATAATATTTACTGTCCGTTGCTGTTTTGAAATTTGTCAGCCAATTTTGTAATTGTCTGCACGAACTTTGTTATCGACATTTGTTCATGCAGAATAAACCATTGAGAGGTTATGCGAGAACAACATGTGCTTTTAAAACTAATCCTAGTCGGGTGTCTGCTTTGCAATCATACTGAAATGCATCGAAGTTGAATTCGATTAGCTTATTTGGACTTGTTGCTGTCTGTGATGTCTGGCAAATTATCGTGATGTGAATTCCATGTTTAGGTGTACAGATAAAACAAATATTGAAGCAGTCCTGGCTTCTCGGTTTACAATTGAAAATCTGGTCAAAGGGTTTCTATTTTAGTTTGCTTCAGTTTGGTAATTACACGTACCTGTTCAGTTTGTTAGTTCTAAAGGATTTTTCAGTAATTGGCATGTACTAAAATCATGTACTTGTCATATACATCCTAAGTGAATTTTTCTGTTAATCCAAATTAACATCACAGTCGAAACATTTAAAGTTACTATTCATACGTGTATAAATAAGTAGTTAATTGCCCATGTATGTGGTTACATGCAAAATTTAAGACGTTTTTACATTCGTTATACATGTACAGCAATTTTAACATTGATATACATGTAGATGTCTTCTCAAACTACGTTACAGCTAAGAAAAGAGCTAGTTCACGACTTATTGTCGACATTTAATTGCTAGGGTTTAAATGGGATTATTCATAAAAAAGCGTAACACCATTATTTCAATTGATATTGTAACAAGGTTATATATTAACACAATTGTTGGCTGTTAATCCATCATTTTATTTACTAAATTGCGTAACACCATTATTTCAATTGACATAGTAACAAGGTTATGTTTTTACACAATTGTTGGCTGTTAATCCATCATTTCATTTACTAAATTGCGCGCAGCGTTCACGTGTACTGTCAACGTTAGTGCGAACGTTTTCTTAATCAATCGTGAATTGTTTTGAATTAATTTCGCTATAATAATGAGGTTCTTTATCTCGTGTATGTAAACCTACACATAATTTTCAGATAAGTTTGATAAAAATGCTAATGCTGAATTGTCTGGTAATTTGTCTATTTTAGCGCCTCCAAGATTTGGCAATCGAAATATTAAATTCCCTCAGAAATCCAGTGACCCTCTACCCAAGACAATGGACAGGCTGTTGTCGAATGCTACATTTACCGTACTTCCTAGTAATACGACAGTTTATGTTCATCGCATATCCTGTGTGAGTCGGACAACCATTAAACCCTTGCATAGTAGTCAAGTACTAAATTTATTTTGGAATTAATGACGCTTATAACAAACAAGGAAGTCATCTGTCAAATCTTGTAAAGGCATAAAAAGATCTGTCATCTTTTCAATTGGTTTTTCAGTTTTTCTTCTAATTTTTATCTTAAGACTTTTTCTTCACTTGAATGGCAATTTAATCCGCAGCATTCATATTTATCTCTCTATATATAAATGCATTTTTTGTAATCAATAAAAAGTTTTTGTTCAAAATATGAGGAAACGAGACAATGATTTCATTTCATTCAGTATTGATTTCACTTTTAATTGCTGAAATACTTTAATTAAACTTTACCATATAACTTTCATTCGTGACATTAAAAAGTATTATCTTTTTTTGCGATTCTATAGTTTGGGCTTTTCTCGTAACGATCAATTTTTTAGCTGGGATGGGATTAATAATTCTTTTGTTTGGGAATTAGCTATCATGGCATAAATCGGCAGTCTAGTTATTCTTTTCGAGAGCTGATAGGCTATTTGACGCTTGGTATTTTCACATTTCACAGCTTTTTCTTTTATAGATTAAGCCTAATCGCACTGCTCTATTATATGTTGACGTTTCCATCTTTTCAAGGTTTGGGATCCTAAATCGAGTGTCATCTGTTCACATATACTGGAAATTTATAATGAATGGCGCTCACAAATAATGATTGCTGGATATGTATGCTTCTGCTTCCTTGAGATATCTATACGTTTCCTCCTCATCGTTGACTGTTAGATAATAAGAAAAATGCGAGTTCAACTGCATCACTCGTCATAAAACAGCCTTACTTTTGACTAACCAGTAACCAGAAAGTGTTCATCCGATTTGTTTATAAAGGATGAAATTTATGGCTCTCAAAAAGATACTCAGAAAGAATTGATCGTAAATTGCCTGTGTCCTTATCCGTTAGGCTGGAAAGAGTGCGTCTTATCGGAATTTTCGTTTATGCGAACTTTTCCAGATGGAAAATTTTATTTAGTGTCGTCTTCCGAATTACTGGCGTGCTATTTATGTGCTCGTAGAATAATGGGATGGAATTGGAAGAAAAAAATGTCTAAAATGGCATTTCGCAAAAATGCAGTTCCTTTTCAAACTCTTCATTTCCCCCCTTCCGTAAAGCGAAATTGTCAGTAAGGTTTGATATAGCCTGTTTTTAACTGTAAACTATTTTTAAGCCTAACAACATGCTTAAACTGGCATTTTTTGAGGGACTCAATGGAGCTAAATTAACCTAAAAACCAACAAATAAGTAGGCTTACCCCAAAAGTGGGAAATTCTGATATGTAAATCTCCGTTTTTTATATTTCTGTTGATAAAATTTGAGTGCCATCTAGTTTGTCCATCCACGTGAAGGCCTAGTTTTATAATTCTCTATAGTAAAAAAATATAGAAACAAGCCCCAATACAAATTAGTATAGTAGTAATATTATACATGTACCGTAAGCATTATGGTTACATTATTTAATACATTGTACATCAGTAGCCTATTGACGTTTATCATCAATATAAATCATTTTACAGACTTTACTGCTTTAAGAACATTCTATAAGAAGGGCTTCGCCAAACTGCCGCAAGGTTTCATAGGTTTTACTAATGAAATTGTAGCTCAATTTCCGCGTAGTGGTATTTTAAGTTTCCCTTTATGAAGTGCAGTGTAGCTATTATAAGGCCTCTCTTTATTCAAGGGAAATTTACAGAAAACTATCAAGAAGCAATTATCCGCGTCTGTACGTAGTAAGATAATACTTAACTAATACTGCACTATGCCTCTTGAAAAATGATAGACGTGGGTTGGCATAGCTTGGCATCTTGCATTCGGGTACGTGGGTCAACTTCCTGTCATCCCGTCAGCCAATACCTTGTTCCTATCCTCACTTCATCGCAGTCTCTTTTCTCTCCTTCAATGGCCTGCATATATGGACTTTCTCGACATTATGGTCAAGACGGGAAGGGGGTGGGGAATGTGAAAGACAATCTCAACCAGTTAACCTCTTGAAAAGTACCTTTGTGTGTACCATCAATGACGTTCTGGGTAAAATTCTGGAAGCTACATGAATTCTGTTACTGGATGCAAAGCATCGAAACTTATACTCGACAATTAATTAAAATTTCTGGAAATTAACGGGCTGGTCTGTGATCTGTGGGCTTAATCTGTGATGTCACAATACTTGATACAATGTACATGTAGAGAGATGCATTGCGAAATGCGATATTCTATTCCACGAGAAAATCTGAGTCCATCCTGGTTGGTATAGACCCTTAAAGTGTCTCTTGAAGGTTTTTGTAAGCTGTGGCGGATTTAGTCTGAGAACATTTCACCAACATCCGCATAATGCGAGATACAGTATACCAACTCTTAATCTCGCGACACTTTAATGTCGCTCCAAGATTATTAAACGCTAAATATTCTCATTAGTTCAACATGCATTCCCAACAAAGCTTCTATTCATTTCGCTAGATTAAGTCACTTGAGAAATAAAACATAATCCTTACGAACAACACGATACCGTTTTGAGTACTATTTAAGTTACAAACATATTCAATTATCGCCCCATAATATACAATTAATAGGGTCGACAATAATTTTATCACTATTTTCAGCAATTTACTACTCAAATTAGGCTCATATAAAATACATTATCCATCGTTTTCTTCCACGTTAATTTAAGGCTTTTGTGTTAGTCAGCCTTAATCTTGGCGTAATTTGTTAATACCGCGTTGCGACTCTTACCTCAGAGCCTCATACATTCCTGTTCATGGCAAAACATGTTTTAAAATGTATATATTTTTAAAATTTATTGCTTTACAGGTATACATGTACACTGTAGCATAGGGGTAGGTTTATTCTTCCCCCCATGCCCCCATGCTATATACAATATACAACAACAACAACTAACGACGGTTATTAGGGGATATCAACCCTACAAACCCACAATTATAGTGGTTAATTACATCAATTGAATATAAATATAATAGAAAAATATATCAATAACAATAATATAAATATACAATAACAATGGTAAAAGGTTAGTGATATACTTAAAAATATAAAA
>JAQIXS010002420.1:0-22989 GCA_034700785.1 Rossiulus vilnensis
CGCAAATTGGACACTAGCTCGCAATGTGCGCTATGGGGCGGCCGGTGGAGAAAACTGAAATTGGTCGGGTGCCTACAAAATATTACCAAATTTAATGGCGTTATTGATAACAGGACGTTATTCTTAAGGAACAATAGAGCATTAACGTTTGACACTTCATTTAAAAAATACATCATTTAAAGACAGTGATTTGGTAAGAATGGGTGATAGCATTGATTTCTCTTTATGAAACAGAATAAGAAGGACATTGTCATATTGGCGTACTATTCAGTGTATTAACTGGGTGTTATTAATAGGTTTCACAGCGCTTAGGAGGTTAATACAGTCCTACAAGACAAAAACAGGACTTCCGAATGTGTTACCCGCAATACACTCTAGAACATTATAGTCCGATGTTTGTGAATCCTCACCACACGTGATGTTGGGATACACGTACATGTATATTATAAAATGTATAGGATGTGTGACAAAATATTCTAAAAATATGCGCATTCATATTCCACAATATCATGAATTGGGACTTCTAGTATATTATGTAATATTCAAATATCTAAAAGTATATTGCAATCGATATAAAGTAAAACCTGTCTAATTGACTATTTTGCTATTTAGACCACCTGATCATACTGATTGATTTCTTAGGGTCCCTTGAAAATGCCTAGCTAATACTGCTAATGTTATTTTTTTTCAATATATTGAATGATTTTGTCTGGTCTCGTGGGTGGTCAACGTATACAGGTTTCACTGTATTATGTACATATGAACGACACCTTAAGAAAATATCTATTGTGCTGTCACCTAAGAGGGCGAATGCATCTTTCTGTCGCCATACGTCTCAGCTGACAACGTAAAATTCAGTTGCTTGGTACGAATGTATAAAGTAGGACCAAAAACCAAAAAATGTCCTAATTTACAGAACGATGACCAGGTCATTAATGGACGATCCCCGTTACAATTTCGCTTGTTACCCTGACAGTTTCGTGAGCTAATATATTTAGGCAATTGTGCGTGTTTTGAAAGGGTTTGTAGCTCCCAATTAATGAAGGGGAAAGAACCCTTTGTTTTTGGGCTTTTAAAAAACACCAACGCAAAACTATTGCCTTTACTCAGCTATTCTTTTACCCTCCTCTTTTCATATAATTTCGTTTAATTTGCACGCGATTTGACAAATTCACATCCCCGGGTATCACGCACCATTTCAATTACACCTCCACATTTCATCAAATTTTGAAATAAATGTACGTAGCTGGTTTAGAAACGCTTTTTAACGTACACTATTTCATCACTTACATTGCAGCAACAGTCTCATAAGGTTCACGAGAATTGATTAACTGCAGAAATATTAATGGGACTAAATTTGGTCAAAAATATACTGCGTGCATTTCAAGAGAAATAATTCTTGAAAATGTGGACAATCTGCTCGAAATATGAAGAAATACTGTGCATTCCGTCGATCAATTATTTTTGATTAGTTAATTTTGACTGATAAAATTGATTAATAGCATTTTCGACAGATCAAATTTTCTTTTGATGAACTGAAAACAAATCGAGAATTCCAAAATTTAAATTTAAGTAGATTACCTAGAACAAAATAAGAAAAATATTGGAATGTGGTTAGAAAATGCGAGAAATGTTTAGAACTTAATGAAATACATGTAGTTAATATATTACGAAAAAGCTTAGGAAACATTTAGTAAGATACACACACATCACAGGATATTTCGTATTTATTATTTTAACGCATTGACTAAATGGTATCTTAAATATTTTCTAATATTTTTTACATATTTTATCACAGAATATCCTGTGATCACAGGATACTCTGTAAAAATTGGAAATTTGATAAACAATGTGCTAATTTTAAAATGTGATAAAATATGTAAAAAATATTCTAAAATATTTAAGATATCATTCAGTCAAGGCATTAATATAATAAATACGGATAGAATTTTCGATAAACCACTACAGATTTCGAGAAACATGAAAATATGCTAAATAAATGTGTAACTTTTATGAATTGATAAAACATGTATAAGAGTTTCAAATATTTAGGATAACATTTAGTAAATGTAATTAAATAATATAAATGTATAGCATTTTCAATAAATCAACGAATAATTTGAGAAATTAAAAAACTGGAAAAGTGATAAATAAAAAGCAAAAAATATAATCTAGAATAAAGCTAAAAAATTTGGGATATTGCTAAATAAATGTATTTTCTCTTAAAAGATCCCTGAGCATTTAAAACAGTGATTTATCATTTGCAATTATTATAATTTGAACTTAAATGTCTTTATCAAGTGCATTTAAGTGAATGTGGCGCCACTTGTTGCAGATACATGCAGATGGAAATGATATGCACATTATGTACAATGAAAATATAATCATAAACTGTCTCGCAAAAAAACTGGTAATGTAATGCACCAACATTCAAAAAAATAATAAAAAAAAGTGTAACCGAGTGCATGCTAATTAAGTTTTACCGAGCATGTCTAATTCGACGGTTCGATAGCCCACACGTTCGCCATAAATTAAATCCTCTTTTTTAATCGACGTAATGTCTGGTAATGAAGTCTGTGATACGAAAGAAGTAATGCATGATAATAATAATGGGTCCACCTTGAAGAAATCTCCTTCGTATGATTAATTACACGGCCATTAATTCCTGGAAGAGGTGTAAATTCTCACGCACACTAGTTATAGTGGACGTCTAGACGGTGATGAATTTGCGTAAATTATACTGTATCCTCAAAAAATAAATAATAAAAGTGAAACTAAATCAACAAATACCGAAAATGAATCACGCTTTCTCACTTCTGAATGCCATGATAATTAATGGCCCCTGCATAACTGTTATTTCCATGACATTCTCCGAATTATTTTTATTTTGATATTTATGAGAAAGCCATACATATTTTTACATAAAATATTCTTTAAATGATAGATTTTCGCTGCAAATTTCTATACGCAAACATTTTAAGTGTAAAAGTATATGCATTACAAATAATATACATCTGCATTGAGATATACATGCATACGATTATCAAATATCAAATATTAGATAACCAAGCGATGCATTTAAAACAGAGATAATCCGATTGGAAAAGTTAACTATAGCCATATACAGTCATATATGTGACTGTTTGGTTTGTCATAACTAGCCGATAACTAACTATGCATAAGTGCATATTCGGTCATATTTTGACATCGTCATACATTGCAATTTTAAATAAAACGAATAGGCCTATGTAACATGTAAAATATTTGATTTTGTAGTGAAGACAATCTTATTTCTGCTGACTTATTTTTGCAAATATGATACTTACTAATCTAAATCAAATTTGAATTTTAATATTATATTTTCCAGGTATATATTGTATGTACCGTATGACCATTCAGCATACATTTTATTTAACATTATCAAAGTAAAAGAAATCCTGAAAATATCATAGAATGGATATACAGGAGCTAGGTATTAATTCTCATGGCACTCAGAAGTAAGAAAACGTAAGTTTTCGGTTTCTAATTGATTTAGTTTCACTTTTATTATTCATTCCTAAATATATGGAGATGCATGTGCATATACGGATCATATGGAGTTACATAAACAGTATATGAAAACATATGGCAATGTACACTGTAGGTATATTTGTGGCCAATTTCTGGCCTAACCATACATGGAATAAGTCATATATGACCATATTAGGCCCATATTTACTTTTTCCTCCTGAAAAAAGGAACTTCCCATCCAAGTTCACAGACCATCCTGGCACCTATCCATGGACCCAGACATCCCTGATTTATACACGTATCTGCAAATAGGAATGTTTGTGTGTCCCGATGCCAGGAAGCACTCGCACTTTCACGAAGACATTGACCCAAAACCGAAGGTGAATCTGTAATTCTAGTGCTTGTACCTTACAGATCTAAAGGGTACTGACATGTTCGGTCGAGCATCAAATATATCAGTATATGAAGAGTGCCAAACCATAACTTACCAAGCGCCAACAAATCAACTTTTTAGGAAAGGGATTAAACTGAATAGTTTCGGGAAAAATAGAGATAACACTAATCTGATTTCGTTCAACTGACAACAGCTTCAGATATTATACACCCAGGCCGTTTAGGGGATTTGATCAAAATCCCAACAGTTTTTGGCGGTTTCTACGGTCATTTTCGCATCCTTTTGTGCACAGTTCTGTTTGTTTAAGTGAGTTTTGCTATTGTCCTCTTTGATATCTGCAGTTTTTTTTATTGTACAAATGGTTTTTTTTGGACATTGCATGCAAAAAAGAAATAGTCAGTTATTGACAACCACAAACTGATGCAGTGATGCTTCACATTACTCAATTGCGCCCTTATTACTGTAGCGGGTGGGGTGGGGAATGTCCCAGGGTACAATGTTTTAAGCGGTACAAAACGTATTGAGGGGCCCTGTTTTGGCATCCTTCACACAGTTCCCATTCATATCCAAAGATTGCATCCGACATGGCGAACGATGACGTCACGAATGCCCACGCAAGAATTTCATTAGGCGCGTTTGCGTGGCTGGTCACTCGGGGTGACGTCTGATTTTTTATTCCCCGCAGTAAAGTGTCGAGCAGAGGTCTTGCAGGACGCCCTTAAAACGGACAAAGCTCGGTTGAATGCGCACACGGAGCGCCAAATGCGTTTTTGTTTCTCCCACAATGGCGGCCGTATCGGTTTCTCCGGTTTGGCTTTTTGGGAACACGAGCGATCAAATCAGTTCGATCGACGCGAAAAAGGTCGGCGAGGCGTGACCCGTAAATTGGCGCATAAAACACCGCTCCTATCGACCAAAACGATTTAAGCGAAGTGGGCGCGCAGATCTCCATCCCTCAGGGAAGATAAATAATGCAGTTTGCGAATCAAATCAGGATCATAAGACTGCGGAAAAGAACGTGGCGAACGAAAAAACGCTCCTTGCCACCGAATTCTGCGCCCGACAGTATTGTTTTTAAAGAGTTACTGGTTTTCCATGTACTTAGATAACAGCTAAAGAGAAACAATAAATCGTTTCAAGGACTGGTCAATGCTTACCTGAATCTGCCAAAAATTCAGCAAAAATACTTGACAAACAATTCGTTTCGCAATTCATAGAACGCGTGAAATGGAACGCCAAGAAAAGAACGAAATCACGCGAGATGAAACATCACGCCTTTCGAAAGGAGATCTCCGAATTCAGCCAATGAGCTTCACAGTGCTCTACGGCTTTTATCCCTGATTTTTTTTGCTTTATTCTATCACACAAATATTTGGCAATATCCGAAAGTTTATTTTCCAAATAAGTTCACTAACTCGAAATTGCACTCCAGGTTGAAACGTTTAATATGACCATATATGGTGTTGTATACGCCATAACTGGCCATGTACGAGCCATATATGGCCGTGCATGGTCATATAATGACATTGTCACAGATGTCAACTTGACAAAGCCATATATGACAGCATGCATTTACACATCAACAAATGTTATGTGACGATTATTTATTGTTTCCTTTAGCTGCATACTTGGCCATACATGGGAAAGATTCGAGTAAGGGCAACCTCATTCCTTCTCACTTGCCTCAAGCAAAAATATAACAATTGTACATGCCAATATAAAGACAATTTTAACTTTAGTATATGTTCCAGGTATAGACAGATATATGCATGTACATGTCTGTAAATATGTTTACATATGTAAAGAATGTGAGAATGTTAAAACATAAATGGATAAATATGGACGTACATGAGGATTTGTGGATATGAATGGACATACTGTATGCCATGTAGGTCTCTTTGTGGTCAATTTCTAGCCTAGCCATATATGGAAGAAGTCCTATACGTCTATATGGCTCATACTTAATTTTTCCACCCGGGACGCATATGGAAAGAAATTAATAATTCAAGACGTGGACGGTAGAGCGAGAGGCTTTTCTCACTTTTATTTCGCTCTTAATACCTACTCGGGTGCACCCGCGCACGTCCATGCATGTGGAACCATGGCTGAAGGATGGACAGTGGTCAGCTAACGCCAAGTACATGCGCGTGAATTCGTTCGGAAGTCGGGGCGATCGATGAGGTAAGGAGAAATTTGTCGAATCCAAATTCGTTCCGAGAAATTCGCCTTTGTCCGAAGACAATTCGGTGTTTTATCATGCGAGGCAGCGGTCAGCACACTCTCGAGTGTCCAGCGCAGCTGCCGCGTTCTCCAACTGGCTGACCACTGACCACTGAGACAGCCCGTTTTTTACGGGGTCCGAAGGGATTTTTTTTAGAGACTTTCGAAGAAATCTTTCGCTAGGATCACTTTGAGTGCTTTACACTTTGGCCACTAAATCGGCCAGTCCGAGTTACTACCGTACTGTAAATTTGCTAAAAATGCACGAACATTCGGCTCAAGAAATTAGTGACCAAATGTGGCAATTTACCCTTAAAAAAATGCACAAATCGCATTGAGCACTTGATGCACTTTTATCACGCCTTATGGACGTCAACGGCATAATACTTCTATAGTGAAGACTTTAAGAAATCTAAACAGATTTAAATTTCAGGCTCTGCAAATGCTTCGGTGTAAATCACCTCACGCAATCTACATAAATCCAAAATGCTTGGACATATTTTCTCACAGGGGACAAGAACCTCCTTCTCGTATATGAAATTCACATATGGATCGATAGAATGCCGGAGTCGGGTTGCGATTATTCAGGCCAGTCCAAGAACGCGTGCCATCTGCTGCGCATCAGTGCATAATATCTCTCATTGGGTAAGGCTCAGTGCCATTTTATAGTCTGTTCAAAACTAGAATATAATGCCAATTCAAATGGACCAAACGAATAAGAGTCTTTTTGTGATTAATCTTTGCTTTCCCTTAAGTCATTTTCCATCCATTGAACAGCTACGTGGCTTTCTCTACGCTGGAAGGCATAATCTATAAGCTGAATATCGCTTATTGGTATTTGGTCCAGTATATTCTAGTTTTGAACAGGCTATGGTTTTGTGTCAGGGCATATCTGGTGGTAAAGGTGCTCACTTGGAGACAATGTGTCCCCGTATCATTGTGACGTGTCCCAGAGGCGCCATTTTGCCTCGCGCTTGCGTCCCGCGTCAATACAACCCGGACCAACTCACGTATTAACCGCTGTTTGTTTGTTGGCAGATTTACGGCAAATGGAGCCGGGAGTGCATCTGGGCGCTGGACATTCGCCGCTGACCCGCGCGTGAGCGGACACCTGATGCTCGGCGCGTAGAGGCGGGTCTTCGCGCTGGGCGGAGACTGCGTCCTCCTCTTCTCTTCCGGCACTTCCGACTTACAGGCGATGGAGCCGACCAAGACGCCCCTGGGCCACACGCAGAGCCTTGGGGCGCAGTCGCTGCCGGAGCGACACCCGGCGGCTGGCAGCTTCAGCAGCATGGGGGGCGGGGTCGCCCCGCCCAGCCCACCTCTGGGGGGCGTGTTGGTGGGCGGCAGTGGGGGCGTGGCGGTGGGCGGTACCGCTGGGGGGCGGGGCCTGGCTGAATGTGACGGTGGCGTCACCGGTGGCGGCGGCAGCATCGGCTTCGCGTCCATCGTGGCCGCGGCCAGCATGCCACGCACGCGCTCGCGCAGCATGACGTCACTTCCGCCCGAACCATTCATGATCATGCGCAGCAAGGCGCTGAACAGGCGGGTCAATCTGAACGTGGGCGGGGTCAAGCACGAGGTTCTGTGGCGCACCCTGGAGAGGCTTCCTCACACCAGGCTGGGTCGCTTGAGGGAGTGCAACACCCACGAGGCCATCATGGAGCTGTGCGACGACTACTCCCTCATCGACAACGAGTACTTCTTCGACCGACACCCGCGGTCCTTCAGCTCCATCCTCAATTTCTACCGCACCGGAAAGCTCCACCTGGTGGAGGAAATGTGCGTGCTGGCCTTCAGCGACGATCTGGAGTACTGGGGCGTGGACGAGCTCTACCTGGAGTCGTGCTGCCAGCACAAGTACCACCAGCGCAAGGAACACGTCCACGAGGAGATGCGCAAGGAGGCAGAGTCCCTGCGCCAGAGGGACGAGGAGGACTTTGGCGAGGGATCCTGCGCCCGCTACCAGAAACTCCTCTGGGACCTGCTGGAGAAGCCCACCACGTCGCTGGCGGCGAGGGTGAGTCCATTCCTCTCTTCCTATCCGACCTGTATGGTCATCGCCCCTAACTGATACGTTTCTTGCAGGCAAAAATCATTGATTGTTTTCAGCACTTCCTCGCTTCATTCCTAGGCCGATGCCCTTCAGAAGGCACACCAACAACAAAATGGCAGCCAAGGAGACGTACATGCACCACTGACCCCCAAATAATGGACGACCATGAACCACTAGGCTCAATGATCGATCTCATTTTGGGTGTCAACAGGTGGAGACATCGATGTCCTCGATCGATGTTCATGATTAAAATTATTCTAGCATAGGCCATTGAAAAGTGACTAAATGAGCATAAAGGACGACCCAAAAAGGATGCCCACTATTTTATTTGATTTAAATTATGACAAAAAAGTAATTCGATGAGCATTAAAACCGACCCAAAAGATTAGCCATTTGCAGAAAAATACACATGTTTGCTTCAAATACTTATTATAATTACTAACTTTGTTTTTCCTCAGTGTAGAATTGGTCACCCACTGCGGTTTGCGTTCTTAAATTGATATCTTTGCGAAAAAATGTGTTCAAACACCATAGCAAATTTATTTTTTTGGAAATGACTCATAACGAAGTGAAGAAAAAGAATCATCCTAATGTTATGATTATCTTGATCAGGCAAGGAATTTAGGAATGCGTCTCCTTGGCTGCCATATCGGTTTCTCGACCACTGTAGGAACTCAGTGTCAAACCAAAATCATGATAAAATTGCAATTTTAATTCATCTTTGCATCGAGGCATGTAGAGGGGTGTCTTGACCTTCTCTGTCAAAGAAATTTATACACAATTGTCTATCAAAGATAAAGACGAGCAAATTTGTTTGATGACGCTGCTAACCCTAAACCATTCCTGATTGAATATAAACACTATGACAACGCTGGGTTTTAGAAACACCTGTGGGAATATCGGCATAATAAAAGCAGCTGTCTAGCGGTCAATACCGCAATAGCCATCACAAAAACGTGGTGTTATGTGTATAGATCCAGCGCTGCAATATCTACTATTGTCGCAAATCAGATTGATTGTTCTTGGGCCCTAACCTAGATCTCAAGATTACCAGACACGATCTTATAAATAAATAAAAACGCCACCAAAGCTAGTAATATGGCGTGGGTTTTTTGGGAATAAGTTGATTTAGAAATGTACATGTGCCCTGAAAATCAATAAGTAAAAACGTATGCAATGTTCACAACGCTGTATAAACTAGCTATTTATGTATGATATTGTGTACCCTGTATACAATATCAGGGTTCGTGCTAAAATTTGCACAATCATTTCCTGACTATCCCTGACTTTCCCTGGCCAAACCAAATAAATTTTATTTTATTTTTCAAAATAATTTCTGCAGCAAAAGCAAACACCCAAACACAGTGGCATTAGGAGAATATTCATAAATAACAAATATCAGATTCTTTTGCAGTAAACTAAACGATAATATTAATACTCATAAACAATTTCTTAGTGGTAAGAGTACCTACAATTGACAGTTTTGTTACTGTATATTCATTAAGGCATACTGTACAATATTAAGGCATATTTAGGGTTAATCCTTGACGATCTCTGACCACTTCTTTCTTCTTTGATTTTTCTTGACTATCATTGACTTCCCTGACTTTACAAGCAATGGTTTAAAGCGAAACGAACTGAATTATTGAGTATTCCTACTAATGCAAAATAAAACTTTAATGAAGAACAAAATATTTCCGGGAAAATATGTATTGAGCATCATGGGAGTATTTTAGGGGTTGATTAGAGAACGTTTTAACGTCACTGTTGAAATTTCTTTTTAATAGGCAAACGTTTATTAATTTACGAACAAGAATGAAATATTGAAATATAATTTACACGTAGCTTCCTAATACGTCCCCAAATCGGTCCTTAATTTCCCGATACTTTTTTATATACATGTACATGTAGTTGTGAGTTGAATGCAGTACGTGTGCAACGTGGGAATTTGCGAATTGCATTACAGTCCGTTAACAAAGACCGTAAAAATGGATCGAGCGTCAATCACGCCCCCTATAGTCCCACGTAGCGTGACCCACGCGTGGGGCCACCCCCTCTGTTTAGGGGTAAACTCGATGCACGAACGCTCTAATCGTTACAAATAATATCAAACAGCCGCACGAAATGGTCATTTGCGCTTTTTTTTTTTGGAAACGAAAATAAAAAAAACGATTTTCGCTTGTATACACACTCCCTAATGCGGCAAAAATAAAATGGACGAAGGCGGAAACAGAAATGCAACTTAGCGACAAGTGCCAAATTGGCAAAAGGCAATCTCAGCATAAAACGAATCAAACGCAGAAATTATTGTTTTCGCGGCGAAGAAAACTCTCTTTGTGCAAGGAACCAAAATGTGCTTGAAAAACAGCGCTATCTATGCTGCATTTTGGGGGTAAACTGGCTCATAGAATAAAATAAAGATCTAAATAAATGCAATACGATTCCACTTATTTTTCTGATTATATCATAGGTCAATAAACAGCCGATAAAATCGGCATAAAGCGAATTGGTTTGCTGCCCCTTGTAAAATGGCAATCACTGCTCGCACGAGTGTTTGCTTCTTTACAGGGGCAGCAAACCACTCTTATTTATTCTAACTTTATTAGCTCATTTATTTTAGAAACATACAAATTGGATCAAGAGCAAGTCAAATCGTATTGTATGTACTTGTTTATGTGTTTAAATGCATAGAGAAATTCAAAGATGTTTTGCACAATAGCTGTAAGTTAAACTCATGTCAGGAACCCTCCCTTTGTACAAAGGACGTCCGTCAATAAATCGACTTTGTGAAGTCCACTTCTTCTCTAGTTCATTAATAGTGGTATAGTACTAATTTACCACCTTCACTCCCAATAAAATATAATGAAAATCCAGATGGCATTAAATTGCATCATCTGATTTTGAGGTCAATTGTTGACAGATCGTTTTTAAAACCAGTCCATAATTTGGAAAATGATGGAAAAAAATACCAGGTTTAAAGAATGAATATGACCATACATGTTGTTATATATGCCATAAATGACACGTAGGAGCCATGCCTGTAAAGTTTTTAATTTTTAATCTAACCTATTATGATGTTTTAAACCAAAATCACTTGAAATGTCCTTCATAAATATCCTCTAATTAACACGTTACAATGGAAAGTGATGTAACCTCCATACAGTTTTTATTATATTTGGATTTCTATTAAAGACAGTCTCATTGCTGCTCACTTTCCTTGAGAAAATACAACATTTGTTAATAGCAATAAACATCTTCCCGATAATGACATGCATGTAGATGTACGACCATAACTGTAAATATGTTGGTCATTGGTATATAGTCATTTGGAAGAATGTAAAAACATACATGGATACATTTAGACATGCATGTACAAATACACCGTAATTGAATATGCATATTTACAGACATATACATGCATGGATTTTATTGCCTTATAAAACCTTGTTTGAAAACGGCCATTTCTGGTCAATTTTTGGTTTGACTATACAAGGAATAAGTCATATATGTCCACATACGACCCATATTTAATATTTCCACCTGAAATCATAAATCTCTTAACAGAAACAAAATGGCGTCCAGTTACATAACTGATCTAAACGACGTCTTAATAATGTAATATTAAATGCATAAGTTGTCGTTATTGACAGGTTTCACATTATTCATTAGCTTAAGCTCTTGCACACGACAAACAAATATAGGACGGCATAGATTATTGACCCCTACCCTCTTCTAGTTCTCCATGATAGTGTAATTTGCAATAATCCTCACACTCCTCTAAACTTCAACATTAATTAAAAGCGGCCAGTAACATTTCTCAAAACTATTGACATGGGAAAACGCCAATCATTATTTGCATTCTTCGAGCGCTGCGCCTATACCGCGGCTGCTTCACCGCAGTACTCCACTGTACGCAGTGATTGCCGCCTTTAGAGGGCAGCACCCTCTTTCTGAATGACCTCAATGGTCACTTCAGCACCGCCCAGAGGTCACTGAAATTTCCCAAAGAGGCAACGACCCGCGCTAACAAAACCTGTCAAAACCGTACATTAAAATGCAGTTAATTATAAACGAGCAGCGTCGGTCGATTAACCGCAGTTAACCCTGCTGCCCCGAGCGGCTTTAATTAGCATCGTTCCTGGCGATTCTTATTGTCATTTAACTTTATTATTATTAATTTTTTTTTTTTGAAAAAACGCAGTGATTAAGTTTTAGCTCGACTACTGCGTAGGTAGTCGTCGTGCCGAGTTGATGAACACGCAACTTGTGCGGTGGCCACACGCGATTTACGGCCGCAATTGGTGGGGGAATTGAATTCCCCGTTTAAGCAAATGGGCCAGAATTAGAAGAGGGGATTAGGGTAGGGCAGGATGGAGGGGTAACAAAGGGATGGGGATCGGAGGCTGATCTATGAGCACTTAGTCACGAAAAACAAATTTAATATCGGTTCAACTTTCCAAGTTCTGAGAGAAACCATCGCGTGTGTGGGCTGCGCGCTGAAAATTCCGCACTCCCTTAATTGGGAAACGAGCGCCAGAACAGGAAGTAATAGCAGCGCCATTACCGAGCGCCAGATTTAATCGGAAGTAATGCATGGCTGAGGGGAGATGAGGGGAGGGGAAGGGCCAGGGTGGCCTCGAAGATTTATGAAAGACGTCCAAATAAGAAGACTTCTTCGAAGATGACTTCGATCGTGACGTCACCAGAAATACTCAAAATGATTCGAAGAATCCATACCCATCACTGGAATTATTCAGGGATGTGATCCTCCCCAGGGGGCCCCTAAATGAGGTCAGGGTGTTTAGTTCATATATCTGTGTGGCACTGTGTGAAAAGACCCCACATTTTCGATGTAGAGTTAATGTCATGATAAATTTCAGAAGACTGATGAATAAATATTGCTTTTATGTTAATGTGCTCTTTTCTTTGAATACATAACAATAAATTGCAGCCTGCGTAATTATACAGAACCATGATCACACGTTTTGTTCAATTACAACGTATTAAGGTACATAAATAAACTCATGTTTTCTCAATTTGATTTATCAATAGATATAATTGGCGATATCTCAAGAGAACCTGGATAGCATAATGTGCACAATGGGTCTTTCAAAGTCACACCCCGGGGCGGAAAAAGAAAATATGGCTAACATATGGACATATATGACTTATTCCATACATGGTTAAGACCAGAATTTGGCCACAAGTTGACTAAGATATTTGAGTGCTCACAAGCAAGAAGCTTGTGTTCGGTGCCTTCAGAAACAGTCGAAGAGCTCCGCTTTCAGCATTTTCAATGGTTTGGAAATTCGGGCAATCAAGAATCTCGTAAGACGGGTCTGCCATCTTCAGATTTATTATATCTCCCAATTGATGATAGCATCATGGTTGACGAGCGCTTGTGTGCCTGCGAGTAATGGTGATTTGGTAAGCAAAATTATCATCTTTAGCACTTCCATTTTCCCCGTCAATTACCTCGCTACATTTATGTCTCTATCGCGGTTGTCGTGACGGAATTGAGCACTCGATGAATGGCAGGTGGTCACATCGATCAAACTTATCAAACGCAATAAACCCAGGACGAACTGCGCCTGGCTCAACCCTCCTCCGCTCTCAAAATCTTTTTCTACTACGTCAACCATCAAATAAAGTCGAAATTAAAAAAAGCTTCGAAAACATTCGCGGCGCTGAATTTATTTCATCCGCGAAAACAATAACGAGTTTCCACTAAAGTTAAGTATATATATGTGGACATATTGACTTTTTCCACTAACGGCTAAATCCTAAATTGACAACAAATGGACCCATGTGGCTATACAATAAATGTCCATCCATTTTGATAAATGCTTATGCAGTGTAGTATTGATATATGGACATATATGACATGTTCCATACATGGTTAGATTCATATGTTCATTCATATACCGTTTTGAGCCACGTGCCAGTGTTCTTTCCGGCGAGAAAAGCAAACCCAGAATCACGTTTCGAATTCGAGAATATTCGAATTTATGTCATTCCTAGCGGTTTCGCGAATTGAGTTTGCGGCTATAAAACGGCTGCTTTTGTAGCTGGTTTTTTTTGAAAAGACTGATCGCAGTTTGGCGGTTGTGTTGCGAGCCCTTTGCGCTTGTAGTTTTCGCGAAGGCGACACCCTGGGCTGTAATTGCGGCACATTTTAGAGCATCATTCGGAGGAGTCATTTGAGGAAAAAAAAATCGAGCTGCGGGTGCTACGGCCGCCATTTTGTTTTTTCATGTTTTTCAAAGTGGGTCCCGGCAAACGCGATTTATTTGAACGAATTTTTTTTTGGAACTAACAGTCGTTCGAGGTACGTTATCAGCCACGGACTGTTTGAAATGAGGTATGAAGGGAAAAAATGGGGAATGAGCTCCTCGCCGCATTTCCACTTCGCTTCGCCGTTGCTGGGATCATGAATTAATAAGAGACAAAGAGCGGCGAGAAAAATCCCATTTTCCGGTGGGAAAACGAAGTTATTCGGCTCGGCGAGGAATGAATTAAGATTGCAGGCGACGAGGACTTTAAATTGGTTGCTGCGGAAATAAATCTCGAAATCTGCGTGTCACCGTGCTTCTACAACGGCTTTTGAAATTGTGCGTTGCAGTCGTAGCGGAATGTTTACTATACACTCTAAAAAAAAAAACTCGTAACGTTTGTGTCAATATTAGTCGCGAGGCAATGCGAGCGTTCCCTTTAGCACAACGGTGTTTCAACACATTTTAACAAAATGTAGCGCTAAGTACGAGACATTTTTTAAAACTTAACATGGCAAGGATAATGTCCCTGACTTGTGCGTGAAAATGTGAAATTTCCCTGACAGTTTCAGGTTTTCTGGGTCAGTTGGAACCCTGTTGCAGGTATCTTCATTTTGACCACTGGTTTTGCGCCCATAACATTTACTGAGAATGGATGAGTTAGTTTATAAGGCCTTCTGCATGTAGTATGGTGAGGGAAGGAAGGGGGGATGAAAAACAAAGCGCCACCTGTGGGCGGATTATCTTCTTCAAGGATTGATAACGTTTGCTCGTTTGCCTTTATACAGTAGCTGATAATGATTGGGAGCTGATGGAGATGACACCGATTTCGATATTGCCTAATGAGGGGGCCCAAACCCCAAGGGAGCCATGACTCAATTGAACCCGTGCCAAAATAAAGACAGGGTGTTCTTTACGACGCTGTTTAGCTCTCCTCCTCTTCGGACATGTTTGGATATAGGCTTCAGGAAAGGGGAACGCGACCAGTCTAAATACAGCAAGACCATTACAATCATTTTTCAAACGGTTTCAGAAAAACTACTTTCCTATGAATAACCGAACGCCTACTTTTAGGTGTTTTTTTTTGTAAAACTGAGGGGAAAAAATAAAAGGGAAACAATACTGGCGATGACTGAAACAAACTTTCTTTAAACTGTACTGGGGCAGTCAGACCGACTCAGAAGTTGAATCTTGGCATGAAACAAATTTGAGAAAAGAAAATACAATAAGATATTCTTGTAATGATAGCATTAAAAAATAAACTTCTCGCCATAAATTAGCGCTAAATATTTGTGATAATTTCTCTAATCATACCATTATTATATTAGCATTTAATATAGTGTTCAAACGAATGCTAGATAAGTTACATCAATTATTTTTAGAAAGTCGAACGAAAGAAGACGAGTTATATGAAATTTAAGTCATTTTGCTTAAATGTCGCCGAATTTATGCTCCGAATTATAAACTTCATTATCAAACTGAGACAATTATGCATGCAAATGTAAGTCATCAAAGTTTTGCATAAATTTTGCCAAATGTATGCTATCTGTTACCTATAGATGTTTGATTATTTTCATTGTTAAACATTCTTCAGTATTTAATAATAAGAGAAATCAAAATTGCAATCAAATTTCAAAATGTACATGCATAGCCCCAATGAACAGTATTTAGTACAATTTTGTAAGCAGGAATTAAAACATTGTGCACAAACATAACAAAAATAATGGCATATTCACAATAATTTAACACACTAAATTTCTGTTTTGTTTAAAAACTAAAATAAAGCATTGGTGCGTGAATAGCAAGACAAAATTTTGGTAATTTGGATTTCATCTCATTTGAATCTTATTGTTTATCCTGGTTTTCGCTAGCCGTCGTAACATCATCGTAAACTTTTTAATTACTCTTATTTATTCGTAATTTACACGTATTTATTCCAGGCAAGTTTATGCACAGAAAAAAATATATCCCAGAGATTGATTTCCTCGATTAGACCATAATGATCACCCGTCCTTGGACCGCCAAGTGGCGACACGATAGGTATCTTCAGAAGGTGCAAATAAACACCCCACCTTCATTAACGACATCGATTGGTATCGATTCACTGCATATCAACTTTACTGGCAGTGTTTGCCATCCTCACGGTTACCAGGAGAGAAAAAGACAAGAAAAATTCAATCGCATTGTTTAAAAATCTTCCCCCCCCCACCACCTCCTTCCCTAGAACAAAAAGTCACAAGAACGCTTTCGGAGGCGAGATTTACGATTATTTTCGGCGAGGATTATACATTAAAAATGCATTCGAAAGCGGGGATGGGGATTTTCCCCTCTCGGTTGCTTAGAGAAAAGAGACCTAGGCTACAACGCCGTAGCGCCGAGAGTTGGCGCTTGGGCGCCTCTCCGGAGTCTCATAAATTCTTTCGACAAAAGGCATTGTTTTTGAAAAGGGCAAGTGAAAGAGAGAGAGAGGCCCTTCAGCTCGATCAGCCATTAACGGTTGCATTTCGATGCTATTTAAAGGCAGCCAGCGAGAAAACAATGTGATTAAGAAATCAAGCAAGCGTTCCGAAATTTTTTTTCTTTTTCTTTTGTTTTTTTTCTCATTATTCGATGAAGAAAAAAAAAAACAGCTAGAATGAAGGAGGCGATTATAGGCGAAACTTTCAAAGGTTTTTTTTTGTTTTTCTAGTGCTTCCAGTTGTCTCTCAAAAATGTCTTTGGCATTTGAGCATCCTTCGTCAATGGTCCGTGTCATCGTCGGCATTGTTCGTCGCGACTAATTATTTTCATCATCAATTATAGAATGTTAGGGAAACTGGCTTCACAACACTTGATCGCCCTATGTTGGAGTATTGCGCTCCTATTTGGAACCCTCACAGAATGAATAAAATCCTGGAATTAGAAATGGTCCAACGGAGGGCAGCCAGGTGTGTTAAGGGAAACTACCAACATTCGGCAAGTGTGACAGAGATGCTGCACTCTTTAAATTGGGGCTCATTGAGAGCGAGACGAGAAAATTTATCTATGAGCTTATTTAAACGTTTCAATCAGCCTTTTAATTCGCATCTTGTGTCTCATATCTTCAAGCCTAACAAACACTGTAGAGGTAGGCATAATCACTCTAAACTCCTGACTGACCTCCATGCTAATACGGATGCTTATTATTATTCTTTCTTTTTGCACGCAATTAGACGATGGAATAACCTTCCTGACGATGGTTTAAATTTAATTCAAGTTGTATTTAACAATTACGTATAAGTCGATTGCAACTGACGTAGGAGCTTTCTCCTGAAAATGGGCATGACCATGCAGCATTTAGTTGCTGACTGTAGGGTACTGAGTTGAATTGAATCTGTGTGGACCTAGTATAATGGATTAAGTTTGCAGGTTCAAAAGATATTGTTACGATCATTGTTTAATTAAAGCATTGGCTTGACCCACAGTCATAAATTTAGTGTGATTTAATCTGATTAATGGTGATGAGTCAGTTTCGATTCATCCTGGTGGGACTTAAAATAAAGCCTTGTGGCAGGGCTTCGGACCAAAATCGTCACAAAGTGGTGCTAAAATTAGGGAAACCTCGCACCTTAGACATTTAAAGGGTCCTTTAGATTTTACGTGCATATAGGATGTTTTGCGGGATCTCGAGTGAATGTGTGTGAACTAACTCATTTATTTTCTTTGTTTTGGAAGGAGACTGAGATTATTTATACCTATTTGTAATTTTAATAATCAGTGTTTTGTGTATTTTGGTGTTTGGTTTTGCTTGACATGATTTGCATATCCATGTTTGTGGTGCCCATGTGAATGGTGATGACATTCTAGGGGATTTTGGAAGTATTATATTATTTATTGTTGTTTTGATCTCTTAGCAATAATTGTAGAAAAGGGGGAGCTGCGCTTTACTAGCAGCTTGTTAGCACCCTAGGCTGCATAAGCTACCTACTAATCTGTTAGGTTGATTTCCTAGAGTGTTGTTTCATTGAATATTTTGATGGTGGTGTCTGTGGATGCTTTAGAGGGGACTGCAGCTACCGTGAATATGGCGAGGAATTTTCTTCCGTAGTTGATTTTCCATGAGAAATTTTCTGGAGAGGGGGATGTCCTGAGTTCATGAGGAATTACTAAAAAAGTACGTGAGTATGGCACCTCAGGTTAATTGGACTAAGGAAGATATGGTTAAATATTTTCCGAATTATTTGACAGGTTCAGCATTGAGATGAAATGCAGTACAAGACCCCTTAACTGAATGAAATGTTCTTCGGAAACCTGATTTAAGAGATTTAACTTCAGTTGAGCAGAAATCGTCTGTGCGGAAGTATACCCCAGGTACAGAAGTCCTACAGCCTTACCTTTTCGATAAATTACACCTGTGTCGAAAGATGAAGCCTCTGATGGATGAGAATGAAAAGATAAAACATATAATTACGGATTTACCCGAGGACTGGACAGGTTCTTTCCATTATAAGGTTGATTTTACAGTTGATTCATTACTATCCTATCTTCTTAATAAAGACTGCAAGATGAGGCAGAAGGGGAAGGCAGTGCCTTCATCAGTTTTGACACTAGGTCAAGGGGAGCAAGTGATATCGGCTGCTTTGGATAGGCAGAAACAAGATTTTGATAAGAGATTTGAACAATTTACCTGAACACATATTGCGTCTGTTACTAATTAGAGACCGATAACCCGTAGTTTAATGGGGGATCCCAGTTAAATACATGAACAATCAAGTGTCAAATTTGCAATAAGTTGGGGCATTCTGCAGCCCGCTGCTACCGACGGATGGATTAAACATTTAACTATTCACCCAACTATGCTAGGAGGATATTGAGAAATTCAAGATCGGAAGTAAATCCATCGTGAAATGCCGATCGGGACTCACGATGGAGGTAGGCGGGTCCCGGTTTTATGACGTAAAAACCTGATAGATTGAGAAAAGGCATGTTTATCCATGATGCAAGATTGAGTTCTGAAAAGCCTGTTTCTGCTTTGGTGGATACAGGAAGTCAGGTGTCTATTGTGAGACCCACTCTGTTAGTTTATTGAACACCGAAAGTTTGCCCCAGTGCAGCTGCGAACCATTAATAAAAAAAGATTGCGTGTACTCGGTATCGAAGAACGTAATTTTGAATTGTATGGACATGTTTTTAGGCATCCATTTCATATTGTGGAGGATGTCATTTATGAGATTCTATAAGGTATGGATTTCATTCGACAATATATTTCTGGGATTGACCTGATTGGGAAGAAATTGGTGTTTAAAGATCCTGTTGGTGTTGAGTTGGAGAGTGAAATCAAGGTTGGGGAACCTGAAAGAATGTCGCCTGATCTGGTGGTGTCCTGTGTGAATTTACATCGTGAGACCCTCGAGTTTTGAATATTTAATATGGGTGATCCAGTTGTAGCAAAAATAGAGGTTGAGACTCCGGAGGGACCCGTGAGGATGTTAGAAGAGCCATTTTTGGTTGATAATAAGGTGCAAGTCTTGGGAACGGTGTTTGGTGACCCTGGCTATGTTGTGCCTGTGGATTGCACTATCACTGAGGTAGAGTTAGAGATATTACCTGAGCATGGTAGGAAGGAGCTGACTGAGGGGTGGGCAGACCAGATTAATGATTCTGCATTAGTGCAAATATTAAAGCGATATAAGAGAGTGTTGTCAATGATGATATCTGAGAGGTTACTGGAGGTGCATATCGAGACAGGGAATGCTGTGCCTCGGCATTCGAGACAATACGCCACGACTGAATTTAAGAGATAATTGATCCGAAGACAATGCAAGGAATGGCTGGATAAGAGAATAATTTCACCCTCTAGTTCGCCATGGGCTTGTCTAAACAAATGATTCAGAGGCTCGCGTGTTTGTCCACTACTGCTATGGTTTATTGTTCAATAACATTAGTGGAATGCAGGGTAGAAGACTTGGCCACACGGCCCAACAACAAGAAGAAAGAAGCCTGACCCCCAGGTCAGTCTCGCTGGTTTCCAAAACTGCGTCAGCCATAAAGATAATGACAGCACCGGTCGCCTTCGAATCAGGGAATGAAATTGCGGCCGTGCAAAAATGCGGCCGGGTCAACTGACCCGTCCTCGTTGTTGTTGGTGGATATATTTTAGCATGTCCTCATGTTTGCTTATGTCCCTATACTGAATCAATGACATTTAAGTTTACCAGGATAGTGACAAAAGGTACTTACCGAATTCGTCTGCTCCCTGGTTCCAAGGATGGAAATGCGTCCGCCTGGATGGTCTTATGGACCTGGAAGAGAAGAGAACAACAGGATACTCGTTAATACCTAAATTCACCTGATCGTTATTAAACATTTTCGTTTAGGGGAATCAGAATTAACGTTAGGTACACTGTTTTTGGCACCTAAGGGCGTCAGTAGGTCTTTCCTAATTGAAAAAGGGAAAACAGCAGACGCTAAGTGGCACATGCTTGCTGGCACCTGTGGGCCTCTGTACTTTTGCGGGTGCTATTGCAAATCAGCTGAGCCGGAAGGATGACATGCCTGTTTTTGGAATGCAGTTTTAGTTGTTCTCCTGTGTGTTTGAAAAATGCAAGTTTTGGTGTGTTTGTTTTTGGACAAGACACGAGATAGTGTCTAACCACTTTGGATACCTTGAAATAGTTGCAAAACGAGTGGAACTGTTAAAGGGCTAGAGGAGAATGCCCTCCAGTTGTGTATGGATTGGTCTTGGAGTGTTGGATTTCCATGGACATTAAACCTTCTTATAATGGTGAAGATGTTCTCGTTATTCGTTATTCATCCACAGATCCGGCAAGACCAAAGATAACATTGGTAGCAGAGCGTGGTTGCCGGATCTGGTGGTCTCGTCACGTGGATTTGCTCGTTTTTGCACTTTGAGCTGCCATTTTCGCCGCCTTGATGGCCCTGCACGAGGGTTCACGTCCACACAACAATTCCTGGGAACTTATAACGATTGTAACGCCGGGATGGATGGGGATTGAACCAGGATTGGCCAGGATCGCCCATTTCTCGGCCGTTTTCGGCCCTTTCACCATGGCACAGAGCATCTGAGAGCCCTGGGATCTACAGGGTTTGATGGCTGGATTGGGCAAATGAACTGGCAACAAACATTTCCCAGTGCTAAAAGTGTTTGTAATGGATGACAAAGAATGTCCAAAACACGGGCCTGGCCGTTAGGCCTATCACATATTCTGGTCGGAAGAACGCCTGTAAGCCTGGACCTAGGCCTACACCAAGAAGTTCAACCAGGGATTGGGATCAACGTCAAGCAGACAAACTTTAATGAGTGTATTGATGCGCTTGATTTATGTTTGCACCTGATTTCCATGGCTCTGTCCAGGGCCCGTCTGGTGGCGAAGGGTTTCCAGCAACGAAAGGGAGTGAATTACACGGACGTGTATAACTCCATGGTGAACTTCACGTTAATACGGGTGGTCCTCCTTTTGTTCGTTGTAATTGGGGGCTGGGTGACAAGTCACCTGGATGTCAAATGTGAGTTCCTATACGGAACTTTAGACACACCCATCCTGATGGAACCGCCACCTGGTGCGACCAGGACAGACGGACACCTGTGGCGACTGAATAAGTCCCTCTATGGCCTCCACCAAGCAAGTCGTTGCTGGTGGGGCACGCTGCATGAGCAGTTGCAGCGCATAGGGTTCATTCCGTTCGATAGTGTCGAATGTGTTTCTCGGCTCCGGTGGGATGCGATGTTACTGGTTTACGTCGACGACCTACTTGTTCTTGGTAGGGATGAGAGAGTGGTGAAGGAGGTTATCACTAAACTGACCCGAGTCTATGACTTAAAAGTTTTTGGGCCAGTGACAACCTTCCTCGGGATCCATCTCCATCGAAACACGTCAGACGGAAGTCTTGTCATGCATCAGACACCGTATGTCAAGGCACTCGATAAGCGACTGAACATGATCCCGACTCGATATGTCAAGGAACCACTTCAAGTAGGTACGGTATTCACGCGTGAATTGATGATGAGCGAAGGTAAGACCATCCCATATCCATATCGGAGCATAATCGGTTCATTACTGTATCTAGCCAGGATGATCCAACCTGATATTATGGTCGCGGTTACAACTCTTGCGAAGTACACCAGTGCGATGTCTTTAAAGGCCTGGGATCAAGTCGAGAACTTAGTCAACTATCGCCAACAGACCAGAAACAAAGGTCTAGTTCTCCTTCCGGACTGTGATACCAGAATCCATGCGTTCACTGATGCATCCTGGGCGTCTGACGTGGATACGATCCGCTCTGTATCTGGCTTTGTAGTCCTTATAGGACAATCCCCGGTAACGCAGCACTCTTTGCGTCAGACTATGATAGCCCAGTCCACTATGGAGGCAGAAGTTATTGCTGCCGTGGGTCTGGTAAATGAGTTACTTTGGTTGTGTCGGTTTTTAGACGAAACCCAGCCTATCCAACCTGGGGACCTTCAAAAACCGTGCTTGTTCCTCGATAACGAATCGGCCATCCACGCGATAAGGAACGAGGTCGAAAACAACACGACCAATTACTTCGTGATGAAATTG
>JAQIXS010002421.1:0-22985 GCA_034700785.1 Rossiulus vilnensis
TAAATTTTCTCTTCTCATAAAATTACGTCGATAATATATATATATATATATAAGAGAAAATTTAACTGAAACAAAAATAAAATCCATCGATTTTATCGATTCCGTTTACACTTCATGAATGGGTGAATCAATAAGATAAAACTTTAAGAGTCAAAGAAATTGACACTTTACGAATTACAGGATTTCCTTACGTTTCCAGTTTTTTAAACAAAATTTTCTGGTAACTGGAAAGCCCGATCACTAATGTGATTGTTACATTCTCACCATAAACAGGGTTCCAACAACTTTAGTCAAACAGAATTCCCTGACTTTATCAGGTTTTCCAGGTCGAAAATGCTATTTTTCCCTGATAATAAGTGGGGGAAAAAACCGCCTTTTAAATATAAATATTTATCAGTTAACTGCGATAATCAATGCCATGTTTAAGGTCTAGTACATTAAGCTTTTTTAAATGTATGCGCTTCTTTAAATTTAGGCAATCACGAGGCTTAAATTTTCGAAAACATTTTTCACAAATTAAGGATTTCGGCATCTAACATATTACAAATCATAAATATGCGCATACAAAAATGTGTATAGAAACATTAATAATTAATGGAACGGAGGCAAAAATTATGACAACAAATCTCACAAATCAAGCTTTTGGAATAAATTTCTTAAATAATTTTGCTTATAAATATTAATTAAAAGAGTGCCACACACGAAAAATTAATTTAAAAAAAATCCTCTGACCTTTTCTTTCGTTATTAATGTTTTTTATTATTTTATTTTTAATAAATTAATTATTTTATTATTAATGCTCATGGAAATGCATCGTCCACTGGACCAGTTTTATTTTTAACATTCTATCATAAAATAATAAATATTCACCATACAACTACAGTAAAAACAATTACAGAATGTCAAAGGAAATTGTCGAAGTCTGATCAATGACTGTTTGCCTATTTTATATGTGATTATTTTAACACACGTCATGTATTGTGTTAAAATAGCTTAAATACAGTAAATTTCAAACAAGTCCATCACTTCAACAAAAAAACAAAAATCAGTATCAATAAATCAAAATCATTTCCATTTCACAAAAGCATTAATTTGTGAGATTAAGTCCTTTTGTTCATCCTTTTTTTTAATGACCTTCCCAGGACTTTTAACGTTCATCCAGGCTTTTGAAAAAATAATTTCATTTCAGTCCCGGTCAGGTCAACACCGCATTGGGCTACGCAGTAGTGGGAGGGGAAATAAGGGATGTACCCATAAAATTCATTCTATGGTTAGACCGAAGGATAAAAAAAACTATTTGCTTATCAAAGCTAAGGTAAAACAACGTTGAGGTAATAAACGTTTAAACGATTTTTTCCCCCTGAAATTTCAGCTTTATAAAGAGGGACTTTATCGACAAACAAAAGAGCCTATTTAAACGGTGATGGTGCACTCAGAACAAAGCAATAAAAACAATGCGTAGGAACGAAAAACAAAACAAAAGGATTTGAAAGGGGGGGGGAAGGAGGATGTACGAAACACCACGAACATAATGTTTATTACGGCATATTATGGCTGAAAAGTAAAACAAACCGACTTACCCTGCCGCCGTTCCCAAACTGCATTTGTAAGCATGAAAATCAACAAAGAAAACACATTTATGGTGAAAATAAAACCACCAGACACATAAAAACAACGAACAGACTTTGTAACAGTTACGAAATGAAAGCACTTCTTCTTGGCGGTGGCCATATTGGATTTCCGTGACGTCATAAACACGAAATTTTGACGTCAAATCAGGGGGCAATGGGAAACTTTCCCCAAACTTGTTTTTTTTTATAAAAACAAACACTGAATTAAGTTGAATTAAGTGATAGCTAGTTTCAAAAGTTGACCACTACTTTTGTACTTAGCAACAACAACAAAAGAAAATCTGAACTTTTTTTACTGAAACCTGCAAACGCAAATGACGACATAAACCACTCAGCCACCTGTTAATGAAGCCCTTAGAAACAAGTTTTTTAAATACTGATCCTAGATAAGCCTATTTTTACAATGGATTTTATTTTCACACAAAAGTTCGCTTTTTACGAAAATTACAATTGGTTTTCTTTTTGTTACATTCCATTTTATGTAACTTCATATTTTATACTAAAAGCCAATTAGAAAGGTTCGAAATTTTATGTAAATTGGCAGAAGAATATTAATAGTATGCCATGGGCGAAATTTTTCACACAAAAAAAATGAGATCACGAATCATGGATGGTAAATATATTTATACACAGAATTTGCCTAAAAATTACGAGAGTACTAAAACGGCGAAAATTTTTTTTAAAAAAAATTAAAACGTAAATAATTAGAAACATCAATAATGAAGTGAATGATAATTTTTTTGATAACCGGCATTAATAATAACAATTTGCCAAAGATAATGTCAGACATTAATAACGAAGGAAATTGAAGTAAACTTAAAAAATAATGATTAACAATTTTGAGGAATGTATTACTTATGAAATATATGAAAATATATTATTTTCAAAACTTATGAAAGTTTACGTTCGCACGGTACACGCTTTTGACGTGTTTCTAAAACCGTTTTTAAACAAAGTTTAGAAAAAAATATTAATGGATTTTTTTTTAAATCCAGTGGTTTCCCCAAAACACGCAAATAGGCAATAAACAAAACCATTAGTCGTAATATATAAAACAATTACAGAAACCAATCCAATTAAGGTGATGAATCTCTACCGAAAACAGCCAAGAATTCAGGCTCTTAACTTTCATTAGTGTAAGCACGATAATTAGCGTAATTATTTAGATGTACACGCCAGATTCAGGCGTTTCCGTCCCATCCAATTGTCGTTGAGGACCTATAATTTATCTAAATGCGAACCACGGTAGCCACCCCCACCCCCCCCCTTTTATGGACACTGGCCAGATTTAGAAATTGAAAACGATGGTAATCATCATTAATCACGCTGGGATGGAATTTATTAATTTCGTAAAAATGTCCTAGCACCTGTCATGCTGGACGATGCTAATCTAATTAGACACCAATTTATGAAAATTAAATGCAACCGATTCGTCGACCCAATTAAATTGCGACGAATTAATTTCGCCTGTTTTTAATACATCTATCTCCAAACCGTTTAATTTTCCTAATGAAATTCCAGCTAATTCGATAAAAATGGCGGCTCACGCTTTTTTGGCGATTAACCGACCGATTGCACATTTGCATAAAACGTGTTTTTTGTGTGTGGTAAAAACCACTGCTCCGATTAAATGGCAGTAAACTTGGACGAATTGGTTTCGACAAACGTAAGCCTAATTGCCACGGAGTTTGAACTAAACTTTTATCCCTAAGCCCACGTTTAAACCTGAAGGTTTTTTCCCCCAACCATCCTAATCGTGCGGAACCATGGTTAGGATAACCAAATTTAATCAAGACGGAATTTTCCCTGACCATGTTGAACCTATAGGGTTTTTTCCTAACCATGTTGAACCTATAGGGTTTTTCCCTAACCATGTTGAACCTATAGGGTTTTTCCCTAACCATGTTGAACCTAGATGGTTTTTTCCCCAACCATGTTGAACCTAGAGGTTTTTTTTCCTAACCATGTTGAACCTAGAGGGTTTTTCCCTAACCATGTTGAACCTAGAGGGTTTTTCCCTAACCATGTTGAACCTAGAGAGTTTTTTACCTAACCATGTTGAACCTAGGTCTTTCCCTAACCATGTTGAACCTAGAGAGTTTTTCTCCTAACCATGTTGAACCTATAGGGTTTTCTTCCTTAACATCCTAACCAAATTTAACCAAGAAGGAAGTTTCCCTAACCAAGTTGAACCAAGAAGGAAGTTTCCCTAACCAAGTTGAACCTAGAGGATTCTTTCCTAACCATGTTGAACCTAGAGGGTTTTCCCCCTAAACTTCTTGAACCTATAGGGTTTTCTTCCTTAACATCCTAATCAAAATTAACCAAGAAGGAAGTTTCCCTAACCAAGTTGAACCTAGAGGATTCTTTCCTAACCATGTTGAACCTAGAGGAGTTTTCCCTAACCATGTTAAACCTAGAGGATTCTTTCCTAACCTTGTTGAACCTAAAGGGTTTTTTTCTTTTTCCCTAACCATGTTGAACCTATAGTTTTATCCCTTAACATCCTAACCAAATTTAACCAAGAAGAAATTTTCCCTAACCAAGTTGAGCCTAGAGGGATTTTCCCCCTAACCTTCTTGAACCTAGACAGAATTATTTCTAACAATGTTAAACGCCGATGTCAGCGCATCTCCAGGCGCCATCTTGGCATAGAGCACATTCCAAATTGCGTGCAGGTGGCGCTGCGATTTTCAAAAAAAAAAAAAAAAAAAAATGAATGAAAATAAAAAAAACGGGTGCTCCGAGGAGGACTACTCCGGCGTAGGGGGCAAGAGGGGGGTTCGGTTTGATGAGGTTTGTTTAGGCTCTGATGCACACTTTGGCAACCACAGTGGATTTCGTTGCCAAAAAAATTGGTTAAAATAAAAGTGGCATAGAATTGACACAATTACGTAATTGGGGAAGCGAAAAACACGCCCTATATATTTGTCGCGTGCCTTGAAAGCGCCCTTGCGAAAAAAAAAAAAAAAAGGCCCTGAAAACGTCCGTTATTAGAGGGTTCACTGACCAGTGTCCATTACCAAGCAGTGGTTGTCGTGCGACCAGCCAATCACTCACCCCTGTTGGTTTTGACGTGTTTAGGGTTAAAATTTCCCTTTTCATTAATTTGTGCTAAGCGTGAAACACGACCTAAGAAACCCCCTGAAAAGCCCCTAAATAATTTAGGTCAAGTCTTTATGTTTTTCACATTCATTTTTCCCCTACCCAAGTTTCTAACGGAATTTCAATAATTCATTCGAGTCACCTTACATGATACGTACAAATCGATATTTACGTTTAATTTTTCAGATCTTAACTATTATATAAATTATATAAATTCTCATCTAATACGTAAGGAGTGTTTTTCTGTAAGAATTTGCATTTATAAGCTGGAATATTCTCTTGGTTAGTAATGTCTCTAAAATACGTTTAATAAACTATTTATGGTCGAGTTTCTGGTGTACTAGAATTGTAATTTTTAACAAAAACAAAATCGATTTATTTCTTTATAAATATTTTAATTTATTCAGGCTTGATATTATTTTCCAAACATTTTTCACGTTTTGGCGTTCTCTTAATTTTTTGTTTGTTTTGCAGAAAAATTTCGTATTGAAGTTATATGCCGAGTTTTATTTTGAAAAACCGAATTCGCAAATGAAATCGAAACGGATTTTGTGTAGCAATATTTATTCTGAAAAATGTTTGCGTTTGTATAAACATTTGCATAGAAAAATGTATAGAAATTTCATGAAATTTCATATGCGCAATATGTATTCCAATCGAATTTCTATACGCATTTTGCAAGAAAATTTATGAATTCCACACAATTTTTTATATAAAATTTGTCTAAACGTTTACTTGATAGAAACAATTTAGGTTAACATCCTTAATTTCTGATCATTTTTTTAAAATAATTACATTAAACAACTTTCTAATATTTTTTAATTACACGGGATATCTGCAATGGATTTTGTTTTAGAAAACCGAAATCAGTGATTTTACCAGGAATCGTATTGTGTTAATAAATACATACATGTATATTTATCACAATTATCAAACCAAGAATGCCTTTTTTGAATTTAATCTTGATAAACTTAATCTAAACAATTGTCGGCATAACGAGCATCATTTAATTTTTCACAATTAACACCTTCCTAAACTGACCTTGAAATAACCTTTCAATATCAAATTAAAACATGATTAAAATGTTCATTTTTTGTAAAATTAATTTTCTTTATTCAGAAAAAACATAATTAATTACCATGTATATAAAAGATGAATCGGTTAATGATTAACAGCTCTTAAAACATTTTAATATATGATGAAGAGTTTAGGATCGATATTTTTGGAGGAAAAAGGCATACTTTATTTTAATTAACAGCTCTTAAAACATTTTGATAATTTATTTTAAGAACTTTTTTATTTTTTCGCAAACTGTCATTAGTATTTCAAAATCCTTGCAACAATTTACGTTTAGGATTTTCTTCGACATTTCAAGGATTTTAAAAATCATGCAGACGCTCAAGTTTGGCCGAATAATTAAAGGACAACTAGGACAATATAGGAGAATTCCGGAAATTCCTCATTTCTCATTTCGGGCAAGTAATAATGGTATTATTTAAGATCGTGAAGGTTAGATGATCCTCACATTTCGATTAGACGACATTGTTAGACGAATTCAGTTTTATCATTTTTCGGGATAAACAAACCCGATATCTCGTTGTTTTTTAACGTTACCCCAAATTGAAAAAAAAGAGAGAGATACGAATAAAAAGAGAGAAAAAACATTAAAAAAATAATAAATTTCGGTTGTAAAAACGACTGACGAAAAAGAGAGCTGAGAATCGCATTTTTGCGGTCGATTTTCGTTCAGATATTAAAACGCAAGTAGATAAAAACAAAAAAACCCACAAAACGTGAGATTTAAAACAGAAAACAAAAACAAAAGGAAGCAGGAATCGCGAAATAACGAAGCGAATTTAAAATCCACAAAAAATGGCACCGGACACCTCAAGAGCGTAGCGTTTAAGGCGTGGTTTGTCGAAATTTAATTAAAAGAAAAATGATATAAGGAATAATAAAAAAAATATTATACTCACGTTGATGCATCGATGAAATAAATTACTAAGGAAGCTATGCTGAGGACAAAAACCAAAACGACCTGAAAAAAAATACAAAAACAATTGTTAAAAACAATTTATGCACGAACGTAATGTAAGACAACAAATATAAATTAAATTAAATTAAATCAAATTGACTTTGGTTGGAAATATGTTTTGGATCCGCAATTATTCATGATTTAAAATTATTAAAAACAGCTAAGATAAATTCGTAATTAATCTAGGTTTTAAAGTTTTTCCAAATATTTTTCGCCCTTTCGGCTTTCCTTAATTTACGAATTTTAAATTCTAAAATCGACGATTTGTGATAATTTTAAGTTTTTTCTGCAACCGGAATTAATTTCTTAATTATTAATTTGCGAGCAAATATTTTTAAGCAGTATATCCGAGTACGTACTTTATTTTAAAAAAAATCGTTTTCAGATGTTTTTAATTACTGCTTTAAATATTATGCAAAAAAACAAAAATGTTTTCTACAAATCACGTTTTGATAAAGCCTGTTTATTTTGGAGTCATTCAGCGATGGTATAAACGTTTTATTCAAATACTTTGAATAAACAACCATTTGTATGTACTCTTTTTTTTTTAATAAGTAAATCCTTAGCAAGTATTTTTTTGCTAATAACATAGGCCTACTTGTAAATATTCAAATGATTATTTGAATAAATCTGTTTACGAGTATTTTGTTAATAAACATGCCTTGGAATAATTTTCCAATAAATCATTATCAAGAACGTTTTGAGTAAATATTTTCGGCTGGCATTTTTTTTTATCATTATTAAACCCACCTAAATATATTTAATAAGAAAATGCAATATTTTTTTGGGGGGGAGGGGCAGAAAATATTGACTTCCAATATAAAAATCAAAATTTTGTTTTATCAACGATTTAAAGCACTTTCTAAACGCAACCCTAAAATCCACTTAAAATTCTTATAGAATTTCGTAGAACAAATAGCCTGAAAATGCAGTCGAAAAATCCGAATTATATATTAGTTTTTTTTTTAATAGCTTTTCTTACCTTAAAAATTCATGAGGAAATTTTAGTAGAAATTTTAAAGAGCAATTAAAGACCATTTCCGGTTTTTAAATTGGATATCTAGACTTGCTGAATTAAATACACTTAATACCTGTTGATGGACCAGTTTTATTTGTTTTGACAGAAGTTCGATTTCCTTCACACCAAATTATACCAAATTATATACAAAAAAACCACCAAATTCTTGGCAGCGGAAGTGCTAGATACGAGTGCCCCAAATATTAAAACGATATCGACTGAATACAAGGAAATATCGACCACTTAGTTCTAGGCGTTCTTAAAGAAAACTCCACAATCCTAACCTAGTTGCGAATGGCAACGATTTCGATTTTCGGTTTCCCAGAAGAAGTTTCATGAATAAAACACGAAACATGAACGATACAATTGTACTAGGGGGAAATAAAGAAAAAATGGTAAAGGCCTTATGACCAAAAAAACAAAACAGTTTTCATTCTTTATTTGTTCCGTGTATAAATGTCCTCGAAGGACCAATTCCCCAAAACCATCTCATTTCGCAAAAAAAAAAAAACAATTTAATTCGGCCGAAAACGACATTAAGGGCGAGATTGCACCAACAGAAGTTAAGCGAAACCCGAGGTAAACCTCCGGTTAACATTTAACTGGTTAGCAATTAACCATGGGTTAAGTTTAACCGAGCTAATAGGCAGGGTTAACGTAAGGTTTGTAAAAATAGTAATGCAAATGAAATTTTCCCAGAATTCCTAGCTGCAACAGGCTATCTCCGTGTTTATTTTAACCTTGGGTTAAAATTCCATTTGGTGAAATGGTGCAACAAACACCTATTAACATTTAGGTTAACTTGAGGTTATGGGTAACATCTTGTTTATGTACTGCATGTTGTTGTTTTCTACTTTTATACAGCCATAGTTACTATTTAAATTGGTTTATTTAATCTATGTGGATATATTTAATATTATTAGGTATTTACAATTAAATGTATGCCATAAGGATTGATTTTCGGAACACTTACGTTGTGTGCGTAAGCAAACCCAAGGTTAGCTAACCTTTCATTAAGCCTATTTTGGTGCAACCGGCCATAAATAGCAAAAATGAGCAAAAACAGATTACACCTTAATCGTTAGATAACCTGGAGTCACCCATAACCACATGTTAACCTGAGGGTTTACAGTTTTTGTTGTTGTTGCATTGTTTCACCGAATGGATTTTTAACCCAAGGTTAAAGTAAACAAGGAGATAGCCCGGTGTAGCTAGGAATTCTGGGAAAATTGCATTTGCATTAAGAGCCTTAGGCCATTAGCTGGGTTAACGTTAACCCACGGTTAACTGCTAACCTGCTGTGGTGTAATGCTCATCCTTAGTTAACCAGCGGTTTACCTCGGGTTTTGCTTAACTTCTGTTGGTGCAGCCGGCCCTAACATAAACACATGATTTATAAAATTGATATGGATGTACATTGCAATAGAGCAACGTTTTTACAAAGTTTTTTTTAAAAAAAATATTTCGGCAATTCCCTGCATGTTCAAGACTCATTTGGTAGTCAACTGAATTCAGAAACGACTTCAATGAATTTTGTGAGATTTAAAAATTATTTCAACTGGTTTTCGAAGCGTGATATAAACTTATTTTGGGAAGATAATAACTTTTATAATTCGTGGAAAATAACTGCATGACTAATAATTTAACGGCTTTTAAATGACACTCGTCCGATCTGAATTGTTAGCACAAAAATTAGTTCATTCACTGAAAATTTAGCATGACCAATGAAAATTTAAATGACCAAAATTATGTTAGTTGGCATTAAACGGTTGGAATTTTTCGGTAAACGTGTTTTTAATTTTTTTTTATAGAATTACCCAAATTCCTGTTGACAGACGTTGCTGAAAAATTTCCACATAATTACTCTATTTTTTTAAATTGATCATATAACTGATCATAAATTGATCACGTATTAATCAATTTATTTTTCGACACCCAGCGTATATTTACATTATTTGCGTTTCGATGAAATCACGTAAAATTTTTAAATTTTGAAACCAGTTTCGTAAAAAAAAAAATCCAAAATGCCCTAGGTAACAGTATTTAACGGGTACCCCCTAAACCTGCACACTGTTTAGGTGTTTAAAAAAGGTCATTAAATGACCTTTTTTAAACACACCTCATAAATTTGACACATTTTCGTCATAGAATTACACGTTTTATATTTGGGTTGTGTTGATCGGGGTTATCTCATGGATGGTTGCTCATTTCGTACCTTAAAAAAACAAAGTATTTCATGTACGTTTTATAAACAAGCAATTTTTCATAATCTAGTAAGACTTCCTGCATTTTATTCAATGTATTTATAAAAAGAGCGTATAAATTGGTAAAAAAAACCTCGCATGATTTATTGATTGTCACATCGTTTGTGAAGGATAAAACACCGCTCATTTATCACCGAATTGTGTTTTTTGACACCAAATTCGATCAACGGTTTTTCTCATATCATGTAAAACTAACGCCTTATGTGTGCATGTTTAGGGGGTACCCGTCAAATACTGTTACTTAGGGCATTTTGGATTTTTTTTTTCGAAACTGTCTTCGAAAATTTAAAAATTTTACGCAATTTCATCAAAACGCAAATAATGTAAATATACGCTGGGTGTCGAAAAATCAATTAATTATTACATGATCAATTTATGATCAGTGAAATGATCAATTTAAGAAAATTAAGAGTAATTATGTGGAAATTTCTCAGCAACGTCTGTCAACAGGAATTTGGGTAATTCTATAAAAAAAATTAAAAACACGTTTACCGAAAAATTCCAACCGTTTGATGCCAACTAACATAATTTTGGTCATTTGGTAAGACAGCATTACCTAACATTTCTCGAAATAAGATTTTAGGAAATGCACTCAATTCTGCAAATATAAATTCTGTGAAAACTTTACGATCTGTGCAAAAACAGCATATCGTGCATGTACAATAAGGCATTTATCCACTAGATTTCGGGAACTTGATTTTAGATTTAACGAAAAGTGATAATTTAGAAGCTACAAGATCGATATTGATTGTAATAATTTTGTGTTCTCGTAATTTTGCATTTCTATTAAACGAAATCAATATTAATTATGATGAAATATTAAATGCATTAAAAGTTTATTTTTAAATGAAAGTGATTATGATTAACTTTGTTTTTAGAGTAAATTTTCGGAAAATAAAATACCTTTTTTTTCAATTTTTAAAAAAATGTCGGTACATCGACCACCTGACTAATGTGACCGATTTTGTCCGGTTCCTTGAGCGGTCACTATAGCCAGGTAACCATAATAATTTACGAATTGTTTTAACAATTTTGAAAACTGTATCACGTTCCATACTGTAATTTCAAATTAAAATTTTAGTAAATGTAATATTGCATCACATCACTGGTGTTTTTACTAATTAAAATTTACGAAACAAATGTTTGAAGCCACAATATCAACATTGAATGCAAAAATAAACAGTGCTTACGTAATTTCCAACTTCTATATCGAAATAAACTAATATTAATCATAGTAAAATCTCAAACACATAAATACGTAATTTTTAAATGAAAGTGATGATAATTAACTATGACGTTAGTGTAAAATTTATTGAAAAAAAAATAAAAAAAACATTTGGGTACATCGACCACCTGACTAAGTGGGCCCGATTACGTCCGCCATCTTGGGTGGCCACTTTAGCCAGGTTTCATCGTATATTAAATGATCAGAACATCAACATGAATTATTCAGTTTATTAAGTTTATTCAGTTAGATGAAGCTCTACGTTTAATCAGGGTGCAAATTTAGACAGGATAAGCCTCACGCAATATTTGCAAATTTTTGCCAAAAACGTAATCGCGACGGCCATTGTCTGCGACCGTCATTTCGAGCCCCGCTATAATTGGGGACCAGGGGGAATTTCGTTGGTTTGGTTTTTTTTATTTTTTTTTTTTTAATCGGATTTAATTCAAACAAAAATAGGTTTTTATCTTGGCTCGCGTGTTCAAAACTCCCGAGAGCGTAACGAGCGATGCTCAAAAAAAATATATACATGTATATACACAAAAACGAAGAGAGGGATCCTCAACTACTAACTCCGGGTCTGAGCCCAGGAATTCCTTTGAAATTTTCCGACAATTTGTGAGAAAAAGCCAGCGCCATTTTGTGACTGGAAGAATTCACCGAAATAAATATACATGTATATATATATATGTATGTATAAAAAACTGCCCACGGGGGGACCCTGACGAAGCTAAGGGGTTTAAAACCGAGTTCAAAAATAGACAAAGAGTCAACAACTCGGAGTCAACAACGACAACAAGGAACGTTAAACGGTATAAAACCCTCTCTCAACGTTAAGACCAAATTGATTTTTTTCAAAATAACTCTAAAACACAAAGACACAAACCATTAACTTAGGGCCGGTTGCACTAATGCAGGTTTCAATGAAAGGTTAGATTAACCTCGGCTTAATTACAACCACGAGTTAACGTGAGGGTTACTAGGCTTTTGTTGCAAAATTTCACCTATGGGAGTTTCAACTCAGGTTAATGTTAACATGGAGACAAACGTGTTGCAGCTTGGAATTCTGGGAATGGTACAAACCTTGGGTTAACCCTGCCTATTAGCTGGTTTAACGTTAACCCGTTGTTAACTGCTAAACTGCTGCGGTGCGATGCTCTCACTTAGTTAACTGGACGTTTTGCTTAACCTGCGTTGGTGCAACCGGCCCTTAGCGTCAAAATATTAACTTATCAGAAAGGAAAAAAAAATGGATAGTTTCGTAAAACATATAGATAGCACTATCCTTTTGAAAAGAACAGTATGTGATTCTCTACTGATATCAGTATGGTTGTATACTGATATCTACATGTATATCAGTATGGTTAGTGATATCATCATATCTTTTACTAATATCAGTATAATTTTACTGATATCTTCTGTACTGATTTACTGATCTTTCCAGGTTCAGACTGTTGATGACGTTTAATTACGAAATGAATAAGTTAGTGAAAAATTTGTGTTTTTGTCGAAATTTTACCTCTACTACAACAACTAGTAGCCCATATGGAAAAAATATATGGATAATATATTTGTAGAATATTGAAAATATACCAAAATTGGCCGAATGTCATATATGAAGTACATGTATGAATGTTAAATATATGCAACATCTCAGAATTCGAAAAAAAAAAACCATTTTGACAGGGTTCGAACCCAGAACCCAACACGTACTTGAGAGTCTAGTACTCTACCAACTATGCTATATCAGAATTATGCTTGGTATTTTGTGTAATTTTTAAAAAAAATCAACTATCATATCTGAACATAAATAATTAGGTAGCACGAGGTTTTTTAAAGATAAAATATTAAACTATGTATTTCATACCTTGCATATTCGCAATAAGATCTATTTCAAACAATTAAATGTTTTAATAAAATATATTTAAGGATATAACACCGATGTACAATTGTATTTATATATTTTTAAAAAAATATTTTTCATCGTAGCATATATCATTAATATATTAGGAGTATATAATTGACTAATGAGTGACGTCACGTTATGTAACACAATCACATCATTTACAGAAAAAAAATGACCTAAGTTAATGTCATGTTTACCTACTATTTTCTCACAGGTTTCACTTTTAAGTCCCGTCCGATTTTAATGATAGTGGGCCAGAGGGGGTCAAGCGATTGGTCAAAACTTATTTTCCGGTGGACCCATTTCGACGTCAGTTAATGACGTCACTTCGCGTTGTGACGTCATTTTTTGGCATACAGGGTGTGTCAAAATTACTTCTGGCTATTTTCATTATAGGGCATGGCGTCCATTTTGCTCCAGACCTTTAAGAAAGGAGACTTTTGAGGCAGAGCGGAAGAGAGGAGCAGGACCGGAAACGGATCAGATGTAGGCCACGACGCTCGCAGCGCCCCCTGCGTATCGATCGGAAGAGGAAGTGGAGGAGGAGCCGCGGTGGTGGCGATGGCGAGAAGAAGAGGCAGAAATATCGATTCGTTGCCATTTTCATTACAGGATATTTTTTGGGACCAGGAATAATCCGGGCGAAATTAGCCGAAAAAATAAGACAGATTATAGATAGTCATAAAAGAAAAAGGTTCTATTTATCGTTTTGTGTTAATTTATAGCAGAACATCAGATATAAATAAGGTTAGAGGTTGAGGAGGAGGTCCATATGGAGAAAAAAATATCTGGAAATTATATTATCTGGAATAATAATATATTAACAATATACGTTATGATTAAAAATATGTTTTGTGATATCTAAATATATCTGTAATATATTTTGAGAATCTATTTTATTCATACACTAAAATTAAAACATTTTTCTTCTTGCGAATATATTAAAAACAAGGTAAGAACTGCATTGTCTAATACTGTATACTACTTATAATTAATTCGAAAAAAAACCCTCTTTGAACCTAATTGTTTGTATTGTATATTTACACAAAATATCATACAGAATTCTGATATGGCCTATTGGTCAAGAGAACTCGATTCTCAAGAACGTGGTAGGTTCTGGGTTCGATTCCTGCCAAAATAACTTTTTTTAAATCTCTTATTTATAACATCTATTATTCGTACATGAAATTCGGCCAATTTCGGTATATTTTCAATATACGGATAACATTCCGAAAATATTTTTCCAAGTGGGGGGAGGAGCATAAACGCGTTAAATGAATTAGTATAAATCCTCGATTAAGCTCCGGAAATACGTCATTAAAACCACCGACTACAAAAATCGTGATTAGAAAAAATCAATTAGGAGAATCCCGTGGAAAATAATTTGCAGATATGTGCATTTGTATTTATAAAATATCAATTTTACATATAATTCTTACAATAAGAATTACATTTGAAATGTATGACAAGTACATTGTTAAAACATGTACATATTATATTCATATTTTCAGAATATATCTTTCACATATTTATCGAAATACTTAATTAAAAAAATATTATTTATTGTCAAAATAACGAAAACAAAGCAAGGAATGCATTAGTCAATGCTTAGTTTTTTAAAATTATTGAAATAATCTTGCAGATGAATTGAAATTCACTTCACAGATTCATGACACATATTCCTGAGATGTTTTGTATATTTTTTTAAAATATATTAACCATATAACGAAACACATTTCCTGCATGCATTTTAAATGTCAATTATACATTGTATACGTCAATTATATATTTAAAATATATCAGTATATCAACATTTCTTTTCATATATTATTTATACGTGAAATATGGCTAAAGTTTCATATACAAGTATATATAAATATATATATTTTCGTATGGGATGGGTGGAGTGTACTTCGGCGGCGCCATTTTTACCGGTATATACCGGTTATAGAGCATTTTATTTGGATTTTTATAAATAGCTCCAGCTGAATGAACGAAATCCTTTGTTTTTAACTTCTCAATTGTTCGTTCTATAAATATACCTATATACATGTATAAATATAGCAATGGCGGATGCACATTAGCATTATCTCATTTACTCGAAAATAAAGTCGCACCCCCTAAGCTTTTACGGGTTTAATTTTTAAAGAAAAAATATCCTTAACCATATTTTCTGATATTTATGGCTAATATACATGTATATTGCAATATATTATAGCAATATTTGAGTTAAAACTTCGCTTTAAATGCTTTCTAGACGTATTTTACTTTGTATCCGATTATAAGACGCAGCCAATTTTTTTTAAGTTATTTTTTCTATACAAAACGTCCCTCTTAATTTTCGAGTAAATAGGTGTTAATATCAATTATTTAAATACCATATTTACCATATATATACCATATTTATCAAGCACTGGCAATAAAAAAGAAATCCATCCTTTAATATTTTTTATCATAAATAAATGATGCAAATTGTTTGCCTTAATTTGGCATTCATTTTTTTATAAACAAATATTCCATTTTCAAATTACGTCAATAATGTTCAAATGTTCAAACAATACACAATAGCTATTCAGCACAATACAAGTAAATTTAGCATCGATATTAAATACTTGAAACTTAAAAAGGTGTACTTTTTTTTTCTTCTAATTTTCCGAAAGTTCTCCATTAAAATACTTTTTTTTAAAAAAAAAACAATATTTCGTTCTTTTTGTTGTTTCCGATACGACCTTTTGACCCTTTCTTGCCCACTCAAAACGATGAGCTTTTTAAAACCAGAAGAAATCAAAGAGACATCAAAGGGCCTATTGGTGTCTGATGGGAGGTGGGGGTAAGGGGGTAGGAAAGGGCTGTCCAAAAACGAATTTTTGACCGATGTCCTTTTCGGACAGCCCCTAAAACGTTAGTACAAACGTGAATGCAAAATAAACCACGTATTTCGCAGCCTTTCGTTTTTATGACCTCATAAAAGCCAACAAGGGCTCCGGATGGTCACTTAGGGCAGCTGACAGTAGCTGCTTCTAACACCTAAGGGTCCCTTTACACCCCGAGTAGTAAAAACTTCAAATTAATCAATAATAAGCAAGAGATGAGGCGCGCTCAACATCTCTCCAGGGACATTTGGTGAAATAAGAAAAATATGAAAAAAAAATAAAAAAATAAAAAAGGATGATGAAAATAAGCCTACCAAAAATTATAATTTAAAAAATGGATTATTGCAAATGAAGCGCGATATAAATAAATAAGCATTCGCCGATGCAGGGTGATCAACAGGTTCCTGGCAACCTCAATATTCCATAAGGTTATAAGACGCCTATTTCATTTCAAAAACACGAGGATATTTTTTTTTAAAAAAACCGATGATGGTGACCATCAGAATGTACAAGTTACAAGTGCATGGCCTAGTATAATAGTGTTTTATAGTGTTTATTAGTCAATTAGTGTGTTTTTTTTACTGAAATATCAGCGTGGTTAGTGATATCACTACATTTTTTAACTTAAAAACCAATTCATATCGATATATTTTTATTTATATCTACTGTGCTGATCATATACCGTTATACCGCATATATTGTAGTATTTATTAAAAGTTAACAAATTGTAAATTTTAAAAGTTCTACACCAGAAACAAAACACTTGGACATGCACCCAAAGCAGACCACTTTTCATGTCTTTTATCTGACTTCACTACACTCTTTTCAACATGAGAATAGACTGACAATTCAAATGGACCAATAGAATTCAAGATCATTTTCCGTCTCGTGACTAATTTTCCATGCGTCGGGCATCGGTGTGGCATTGGTTTAGCCTAAATGACCTATTAATTGATCGCTAAGGTCCTAGAAAAACGTAATTTTTATTGAATTTTGATGTCATGTTAGATGAAAATGTGACTTAATTCAAGGAAATTGTACGGTTAAAGCTAGGGACATCCCTATTTAAAACAAATGCAATTTGACCAAACGTTTAATATAAATCCATTTTTTTACTCCAGGTGATTGGGGTGCGCCTGAGGTTGGCCATTCCTTGGGGATTTGGAAATTAAAAGGTACAGAGTGGTGTATGTGCCAAACATAACGGCACGGAACAATAGGAAAGTAAGGGGGAGGAGCAAAAACCTCTTAAAACCATTATCAATTCGACAATGCATTGTCTTCGTGGCTTTTATTGCGAATTCAAAACATCAATTGTTAGTTTTAGAAGACCGATTATGGCGTTAATTAAAACGGGATTAAAGTCAGAATTAGACCCACATACAGGGTGTCTCAATAGGGGAAAGTCTCGCTAGAAATTGATCACTCATGGTCACAGGGCGACTACTAATTTAGGAAAACGAAGTACTTGAGTTTTCCAGGTTTTTCCAGGGTCATGATCTCATTTTTCCAGGACCATGAAAATAGTTTAATGACCAGTTATAACGGTAGCAACAGGTGGAACGCAGTAAAACTAAACCACACGAAATCATTCGAAAATCATTCCAAAAATAATTAGGCCATTAATAATTTGAAATGTGAATGTATTACACTCATACCTCGCTTTACGGCCCAGATAGGTTCCTGGAAAGTTGGCAGTAAACTACGTAGGATACGTTCCAAATATCAATACAAAAAAAATTTGAAAATCACTTACAGTAAGTATTTATAACAACAGATTTGAACAGTTGATTAAAAAATTCATGAATTTCGAGTTAAGGATCTCCAGGGTTACACCCTTTAAAGGTATGAAAAGAAAATAATGACCATTGAAGATTCCAGTGACCTAAATGTCATCAAAATGCACCAAAGACCCACGTACTTTCACGTTGCAGAACAAAGTTTCAAATTTTTTGGCCGCATAACGAAACACGCCGTAAAATGAAACATAAATAAAACAAAAACGTCGTTATAGCAAAACGCCGTATAAGGAGGTGTTAGTATTAAACATCGATTATTGGGCTGAGTTTTATAATCGTGTTAAAACAATACGAATTAAGAGTTCACATTGAAAAGTTCTAGGTTCCACTTTAAAATTCCTTGAATTTTATTGGTTTAAATTTTTTATTCTTGTGAAGTGAAGGAGTGCACCAAATTTTTTTGAGGGGAGTAAAAAATGTGTCTACATCAACTTCTTATCGTAAACAAATCCATAAAATTTGTAAGAAAAACAATTTTTTTTCCGCCATGTTTTTCTCCAGGGTGGGACAAAAGGGTGGTATCCAGTTTATTGGCGAATCCTAGGGTTCACACCCTTGGTTAACAAGGTGATAACGACTTACGAAAGCACCGACATCGCACTATTTACGATCTAGTTATTCACAAGATCTTCGAAGAGTTGATCAGGCTGATCCAAAAGGATGCCCACAGCGCGCAAATATTACTTCCCACATTTTAGCTTCAATTACTTGCTATAATTGCTAAATTTATTTTAACCCGAGTAAGAATTGATCGTCCACTAGGGCCTGGGCTATTTTTATAATACGAAAATATCAGGCATCAATGAATAATTTAATAAATTTGAAAAATGCAGTCACTATTGTGAGGCTGCATTGCAGGGAAGCCTCGATTCAGGCGGCCGCAATACATCTTTTTGAAATTTAATATCACGTTTTATAAATTTTGTACACTGGAGTAAATTTAACAATTTTACATGGTGGGCATATTTCGTACCATATTTCGATCATATTTCATTAAAATTGTGGGCATCGTTTGGGTCTGGCTTAACCATATTTCATAAAAATTGTGAACAATGTGTACTTATTTACAAAAAAACACTAATACGTCTAATAATCCGTTATTTGCGATGCATTTTTTTTGTACAAAATTCCGCTACTGTTTATCAGTCTGAAAACTCCTTTATATTTAAACCGATGCAAATTTAGGGTAAACAATTGAAACCACTTATCCTGACAGCAATTCACAACAGGTTGGAATCAAATGCAATTACCCCTAATTACATAATGCACATGAATAAAAAATAAGATATTAGCCACAAAATGTGGCTCTAGATAAATCTAACTTTGCGGCTGTATTTTCCACAATGTCATAGTTTTATTCTTGCTTCTTGAGGGGTCCTTGAGGAGGTCTAGGACACCTCAAGAGTGAACCACTTCCGGATGACGAAGATAAAACTTCCGCCAACGGGTGAGATAGCAGGCTGATAAGGACGGGTCCGAAGACCACACCGAGGACATTTCGCGTAATAAGCGATGAAATTTGAATTTTTGAAATCTGAATTGGGAAACGTTCGTGCAAAAAATCCAAGATGGGGACATTTGAAGGTCATGTGCAGCCCTTTCGGGACACCAGTTCCCGGGGTTTATTATCTTAGAGCTTAAATCCAAATCAGCGATAATGTTACTTTTATTCAAATTTAAATTTAGAGAGTACTTCATTCATCGCTTGGAATTTATCAAAACGCCTTAAATTCCCCGCATTTATTAAACAAACAAAAATCCTCTTTTAAATTCTCTTGGAGCTGTCTTTAACTTTCCCCATTTTTTTCATTACTTCCAAGTTTTAAAAATCTTAACATTCCTTATTTATTCATAAATCATTTTAATACATTCATCAGCTCTAAAGAGTTTTATTTCCTCCCCCCCTTAATCCTTTGTCTGTCATTGTTAATTATTATTAACTTCACTGTCTCCTGGTTTTTTTCCTCTCGGATTCCTCGCTACTGTCTCCTGATTTCTCCTTCTGTCTCCCACATTCCCCTCAAATTATTTGCTACGGCTCCTGAATCCTGATTTGTTTTTTTTAAATACGATACTGTCTCATAATTTCCCTCTTCAAATTCCTCGCTAACCTCTCACTGTCCACCTGTTCCGACAAGTTCTTTGCTACTGTCTTCTAATTTAACCTTCGACTAACTTCGCGACTTTAATATTTAATTATTTGTTCAATTGGCAATAAGCAGTTATATTCAGTCAACAACAATAAAAGAAAATCAACAATATTCAAAAAAAAATTTACATAATCAACAACAACACCCTAAATACCATCATTAAACTCTACACCCCTTACCATACACATGTATACAGTATGTGATATTTTATTTACTGTTTGTCTCAGATATCAAGGTTCGTGATAAAACGTACAAGTTCACTTCCTGACATTCCCTGACCATGCAGCCAAGTAAATTTCCCTGACTTCTTAGACATAAATTCTGTAGCAAAAACAAATATACAATGAATAACAAAAGGGGGATATTAACTAATAACAAACGTCAATGTTATGAAACTCAATTTCTGGCCAATTGCATTTTTACTAATAAAGTTAATATTTATAAACAACGTAAACGGTTTTTTTTACCGTTTGTCAAAGGCTGATTTGTCAAACTTCTCATTAAGTATGTTTAATCGGTTGATTTTCGACTGCGTTTTTTTATACTGAACGTCATTTTAAAAACACGGAAAAATTACGTAATCATGGATTTTTGTCTACATTGATATACAATATTTATTCGACGTTATTATGAAGGCGACGCCGTAGGCGAAAATATCCAAAAACCTAGTTCATGGATCGTTGTTTTTGAGCTACATTCTCTTTGTAACATCTGTTTTTAAATACTGCTAATCAAGACTAATTTTTTAAATAAAACCTAGGTACAAAATGATGATGCCGTTTAGTGCTTAGAGCACCTTTCATTGGAATTGCCACTCAAAATGCACTGCATTTTCATTAAGGGCTCTCCCTGACTTTCCCTGATTTTCCAGCCAATACGTAATTTTCCCTGATTTTTTCTTCCCTCACTATCCCTGACTTTTTAGGTCCGCATGAATCCTGGACATCGTTGTCTCTGAAGTGTTACCCAACCTGTCACAAATACAACGAAACTTTCAAACGACCAATAACTAGTACACATTGCACCCATCAGGAAAAACAACTGAAATGACTCCGCAAGCCCAACTGTCCCGTAGGTATTTTTTTGAAAGCCTGAAATTTCAGGAGAGGAGATGAGATGAGATGAAAAGTGTTACTGACCAGGATGCGTCCCGTGGCCGACTGTCCCGAGATGAGTCCTCCGGCCCAGTCCTTGGCCTCCGTCATGAACCCTATCTCGATGTTGAGCTTGTCGCTGTCCGGCGCCCCCCTCTGCTGGGCCAGCTGCTTCTGCTTGAAGTCCGCCTGGCTGTACGCGTCCCCGGAGCCGTCCTTTCGGCAGCAGAAGAAGGCCAGCACCCTCCACACGACCACGATCAGCAGTCCGGTCAAGAAGGTCACTATGCTGGACAGCAGGAAGCACCACCACTTGCGCACGTTCATGTCGCACTCCTCCTCCAACGTCAACGCCTCGGACGTGTTCGACATCATTTCGGTCGTCATTTTCGCACCTCGCCTAAAAAATCACCTTTTTTCAAATTTATTAATTTACTAATTTTTTTTGTTGAAATTTTGGTGTCGGAACGCGATTTTCGTCGCACCCCACACAAACCCCGCCGCACGTGCAATTCGAAGTGGAACGCACACGCACGCGCGCTACACCGCAGTGGAATTTATTCACGCCGAAGCCATGATTTCCCAGAGTCGCTGATATTATTACCGTCCTCTTTCGATAAATATTTTTTTTTAACGGACGAATAAAATCAAAGCCGGTTACTAACCGCACCGAGCTTCAATTTCGCAGATTTTGATTTTCTTCAGTTCGAACGGTCGGCGGCGTTCGAATAGGCAGAGACGTTCCAATAGCAACGTTCCATTTTGCTTCGTAGCAATTCGAACAGAACCGAACCTAAATTTTCGTTCACCACAGACGTTTTTCAGCAAAATTATTACGATTTCTTTGTTATCAATTACGCCCCAGTACTGAAAGATTACGCCGGGGCGAATTCACCGGCCTATTTTCGTCTTCTGTTCGTCGATCCGAGCGGCGAGATCGCCTTTAATCCGAGCCTTGGGTGGCTTTCCAGCAGCGAGTTTCCATCTTCGATGCTTGGGGTACGTAGCAGCGTCCACAGAACGGGACGATTTATTTCCGTTTCAGCCGCTTTTTCCACCCCGAATTATCGTCCGGCTTGAATTCACCTTACGCCCTCGACGAACTCGAAATCAAAAACAAACAAAAAAAAAACTAAAGAAAACGAAACGCTGCTTCGTTTTTACCTCAGTCCGGATGAACCGCGACGGCCCTACGCGTTCCGACGACACGGACGTTCCATCGCGTTATTCAGCTGCATTTTCAGAGGCGGTTTTTTTTCCGCACCAAAACCGTCATTTCCTCGCCTCGGTCGCGGCCCCGTTTCACCTGGCGCGATATCTGTCCTCCATGGCATCGCTTCGACCGGGAAAGACGGAGAAAAACTACGGGTTTTCGCCCGAGGTGCTGCTGCGTCGATGGGAGGCCGGAGATGCGCGGAAGCATCGAGCGCTAGGCTTTCACATCGTCGCGGTTTTTCGGGCACCGAAAGAGGCGAGAGATCGAGCGCAGGAAAAAAAAATTGCCAAGAAAATTTCACCCCCTTTCGAGCTTATTTCGGGATGCGAAGGACAGCTGAGCCTCTCACGTCCAGACGCGTCCGCTGCAGCACAGCTTCTGGAGAAGCAGCTGAGGGCGCTGCGGAGATGCGCATCCCAGATCGTCCCTTCCTCCTTCCCCCCCCCCCCCCTGAAGATGGATAATGGACTGATCCAGCGGAAATAATTGATAACCCTATGGGTGATAATTAATTATAGCAGGCTATAGAAAATACGTGGAAATGTTAATTAGGGCAATCGGAAAATTCGATAGAGTCGAGGAGCTCCGAGTAATTATCGCTGGAATCGTATCGGAAGATTCGTTTGAAAACTCGATGCTTTGCAAATTATTGCATCGAAATGGTAATCT
>JAQIXS010002422.1:0-22980 GCA_034700785.1 Rossiulus vilnensis
CCAAATCCCTAACCGAAGAAATGCTCCACTCCAATTGTGATCAGCCTAGCCTTGAAGAACACTGTAGAAATTGAAGAACTGTGTAGCACATGTAATCCCTGCAATCCTGACCTAAAATCCTGCTAGTTTACTTAATTAACTAGCTAAAATATTCCTAAAATGGTTGCAAATAATCCAGGACTGGAGTCATAGTTAAACTGGTTTATCCAAAAGTCAAAAGTGAACTGCCAAAACTGGCAAGGAGAATACATTTTAAAAAGGGGCAAGGCAAGAAGACATTCTAAGAAACCCCTAAGCCAAATAACCCTAGCTCCAAGAAATCCAACGTGAGCTTAATGGCCTTACATAAACAAAATGAGATGTATGCACATTCTGCAATCTGACGCCACATCGCCAGAGACTAAAATTCACTATGCTGGCCGAAGGGGGAAACACACATGCAGAAAATGCTTAAAACCCAAGTACAACTTTAAACTAAATTAAAATCAAAAATTAACCAAAAATGGGAAGGATAAAATCAATTAACCAATGCTATATTTAACATTCTCTCTCCTTTCTTTTGAGAGAACAATAAACACTAATAAACACTCCGTCCATGGCACTCCGTCCATTTTGGCAGCTACCTTTGCAAACTGCTTCACGACTGGAGAGATTGGAACAAAATTGATTGTAAAGCTCACTTCCAGTGGGTAAAGGCATTGCACTGGCCAACGCAAAATATTGATTCCACATTTCATGTGCACAACGCGAACAACACCATCCTTTCCAGGTAGTAGCGCCACAATCATGGCCATCGACCACTCTTGACGCTTGTTATCAGCTCCCACCAGAACAACATCGCCGAGTTGATATTGCACTGGTTTCTTTTATTTGCCCCTTTGCTCTAGCTGAGAGAGGTATTCCTTGAGGAAGTGGGCCCCGAATTATTCTCGCTGCTTCACCTGATAGCGGTAGCGGCTGCGTAGATCCTCAGCATCCATCTTGTCGATTTAAGGGGTACTGACATTATGGACCTATCGAAGAAACATCGCTGGAGTTAATGGTATAAGATCCTCAGCATCCTCCGTCACGTAGGTGAGTGGTCTGTCTTTAAGGATGGCCTCAACATGACACAATATGGTGACAAGTTATTCATATGCAACCTTGGATCGTCCCAGAATTATTTTCAGCAGATCTTTCATCATGCGGATAAGTTGCTCCCACCATCCACCTCACCACGCAGCTGTTGGAGGGTTGAATTTCCACTGGATCTTATTGACTTGGGCTTTTTTCCAATGTGATTCCAGTACATGTCTTTAAACCCATTCACAGCACCAACAAAATTGGATTCCTTGTCACTGTAAACGGTCTCAAACCTACGTATTCTATCGATGAAGCGTTAAAAGGACCACAGGAACTCTGCCGTACCGAGAGAGGTTACCAGTTCCAAATGAAACACCGGTAAATCGCACAAGTAAACAAAACCACCCAGGCTTTTAATCCATTATTCAAGAAGAGTGGGCCAGCAAGATCAATGCAAACAACCTGGAACACTTTTACATCTTTCACCCGATCTCCGGGCAATGGTGCAGGAACCACCTCACAGTTCTTAGATGTGAAACAAAGGCACGTAACACATTTCGACAGTGCTCGTCTAACTGCACGCCAGCCTTGCACGATCCAACATCGTGCTGTACAATTCCGAATACTGTGGTCTCTGCCAGCTTCAGCTCATTAATGGTCAGTTTTCCAGATTCACCGCCTTTCTATGAGCCTTGGTAATAAATCTTTGAATCTAGGCAATGATTCTAATGTTTTTCTGGTATGATGAGAAGCGTAAATACCAGGGTGCTTCTCCATCAGTGGAAACCATATTGGTCACTGTAACCATATTGGTCACTGGTAACACTTTAAACAGACCAGTCTTGTTGTGGGTGCTTCAGCCAGTCTGGTCCCTCCCAGATTCAGTAGTTTGCCAGTCTGGTATCACAGTCACATCTTGACCATCATCAACTCGTAGGAATACTGCAGCAGCTTAAACAGTCTTGCTTGCATCACAGAAGGTCATGCAGGAATTGATAGCATCTGTGATGAACTGCTCCATTTGTAGCATTCCTTGGATCTTTAATTTTCTCCAAAATTGAAGCATCGATCATCCATTTGATGAATTCTTCAGTTATTTTTTCTGGCAGCTCTTCATCCCAAGTAGTTTTTATCGCCCATGATCTCTGCATGATCATCTTTGGAATTACTAGTGCTGGGCACAGGAATCCAATTGGGTCGAACGTCGTTTGAATCTCGGAAAGTATGCTTTGTTTCGCAATCTTTTCCGGTATTTACCCTTCAGCAATATTGCAGCTTAGTGTCGTCCAATATTCCAGTTCAGTCCAAGTACCATTGTGGGTTGTTTAGTAGATGTTGCTTCAGCTCCTCTGTAAGACTGATCTTGACTGTTATCTCCGATAGAATTACAACTGCACTGGCATAACTCCTTTTTGGCCTCTGCCATCAAATCTGTTGCTTGACTTTGCTCCATATTCTTGATTGGAATCCACTGAGGTAACAGAGTTGTCCACATACAAGGACTTTAGAAGTTTTTCTGCTGTGGCTTTCCGTTCATCCTTCACGTTATCCAGGTGGAAATTAAGGACCGCTTTCAGTAGGAAAGGGCTGCAGTTGACTACAAAAACAACTCTTTGGTGTCGAAATACCTTAAAAGCAGTTTGGGATGCATCCTCCTCCCATCATAGAAAGCCCAGGAAATCTCTATCCTTTTCATTTACTTCAATCATGTGAAAGGCCTTTCAAATGTCGGATATGCTACCAATTTTCTTCTCCCGAAAACGCAACAAGATAGAAGGCAGAAGTTCGATAAAATTAGGTCCTTTTTCAAGACAGTCATTTAATGAGGGATTCCTTTCAGTTTTGCATGAAGCATCAAAAATGGGTCGAATCGGAGTGGTGAGACTTTCCGGTTTGTAAATGGCTCGATGTGGCAGGTAGTGGCAGTCTTTTCCATGTGAAGAGGATTCCGGTACTTGCTTAATGAATCCCTCATCTAACCAGCCATTAAAGATGCCGTCATCATCTTAAAACTTTACATCTTTTTCAAGCTTGCTTGTTGTTAAAATAATCCTCTTTTCTGCAATATTTCGGTTGTCTGGTGTAATCTGCACTTCATCAATCCATGGCAATTTAACAGCATAGCGTCCATCTTCCATCTGAGTTATGATGCTAAGGAAGTGTTCTTTAACTGCTTCCTTCTTTTCCTCTTTTGTCTTGCTCTCAACATGATCATGAATGCCGATCGTTTCCAGACTATAGAGTTGAAGGGTTTGCTTCACTGGTAAATAATGAAGTAACAGTCATGGCAACAGTCGTACAGTGTATTCGTTTTATTCTTTTTTATCAAAATTCCGGTTTAATTGACGTCAATGATTATTTTAATGATTATTTTATTATACAAGTATGAACAAAAATTCGAATTGTCGTTGTCCTTAGAATGATTTATAAAAGATAAAGCTAAAATTTCAGTCGATATATTCATTTTAGTTGTTCATTTCAGTCAAAATTCAAGTGTGAGACAAAAGTTTTATTAATTTCCAAAATTGTCGATTTATGCCAATATTTCTACTCTGTGGCCATCTCTTTACTCGCATTTTTAGTGGTATTGTTTCCATTCACACATGCTGGTTCTGGACCCGGTTCTTTGTTATTTATGATGACTTAATCTCATCTACTACGTATGGTCTCATCCGCATTCATTGCCAAGCAGTCGTGCAAAAACAAACATTCCAAGACCCTCTCTCAAGAAGGCTATCCGGACGAACAATTTCTGGTAGGTGAGAAAGCTTCCATGGAATCGTGTGTTCCACTGCACAAACCAGCTAGCCACTGAGCATGTAGTGGGAGTACCCGGCTACCCGTGTGTGAAAGCGCCCAATGAGGGTAATGTGCTATATACTTCACCTGGCATCAACCTGGTGCCGACTGATGGACAAAACCGGTGTGTGTGCGCGTGCGTGCGCGTGCGTAAGGGACCTAAGTACTGCAGAAGTGTTCTCGTTGGCTCAGTTATAATAGGATATGGAATGCAATGTAACCAATCAAGGTGGCTAAGAGGCAACATGTCCACTTTACTTTCTCAAGACCTGGCTCGAATCCCGGATGAGCTGGCTTAACTGTATTTTTGTGTTATCCACGATATTTATAGGCCAATGCTGGGATAGTGCCTCCGTAATCGGTCATGGCCATGTTTCCTTCCCAATCACTCCTTTTAGCTCTTCTAATAGTTCTAAATTAGCAATTTCACTTATAGGTACAAGTTCGCTTATGGTTGCACGCAGCAACCACTGATTTAGCCCCTCTTACATGCGGTGAAACTCCACCCCTGTGCGCTCAAACGATGCCATTTTGGGGGTTTCACCAGAGCTCAACTTTTGGTCAGACGTCGCATGCGTCCGGCCAATGAAAACACAGCGTTTCTCGCGCTATTTAGGGACGTCACTTCAGCCAATGAAAACGCACTGCTCAGTCAAAATCTTAGGACACCTTGCGTTTCATTGGTCAAGAATTGGACCCCGTAGTCAGGAACACACATTCAGTTGAGGTGCTGCACTCACTAAAATATTTTAGTGATGCATCACACTGCTGCAACTTCCATACAGCAATCGGAGCTAGGCTGAGTTAATTTGAAAATTGCATGCAACTGCACGCAGTAAGTTTCTGGCAGCATTAAACTGATTGACCCTCCTAAAACATGGCATTACTGTACCATGTTGACTGTAGGGTAACAAACAGTATACAGTAATTTTGTCGAAATGCAAACTTCACAGTAACTAACTATTCATTCTGAGCAAACTGCAGCAACCAAAAATCATCCTAATGTACAATTACCATTTTCTTGCAGTGACAGAGCGACTGTGTTACTGGAGGAATCTGGCAGTGACCATCTAAACTTTATTTAAGATTCCCTGTTTTGATTCATGTTATTTCATTTTTTTATCATGCAATCATTTTCCAAAGAAAGAAATATTCACAAAAATGATGTGAAAGGCGAATTTGAAGGCGTCATGCTTTTATGCAATCTTAAAATTTGTTAGTGTACATCCTTTTAATTTTAATTGTAAATTGCTAGCCTCTTTTGTACTTCAAGTATAATTAACTTAAATGTTTAGAAATACTATATATAAAAGGAACTGCATGTACACATTTTGTTACATTTGTTTTTTCGACCCAAAATCAAACTGTTTATTTGAACCGTTACTGTTCAAAGCAGTCCCGCCTTAAAGCATTTCAATCCAAAGCTGTAGTGGGTTGGATTTACATGGCAATACTCAACCCCCGGGGTCGTCTGCTTTACAACTAGCAAAGGGCGTGGGGGTATCTGGATTTGCTAAGCCAGAAGACCCGAGATTGCCTCCGTAAATTTCGAAACGATGCCTGATCCAAACGTTATAAAGTTTTTATTTCCATTAAATAATGTTATGAATGCTGAATGGGCTATCTTGAAATAGCATGAAACAGCATTTTGAAAATTGCAAATCAGAGGTATCCAAAACAAAGAAGCACTGATTTGTTTCAAACATGCAGCTTGTAACACTGAAAGTAAACATAGTGTTTGAGTTAAGGAGTAGAGTTTAGTGGACCTCGAAGGATTCCCAAGTAGTTGTTGCTCGCGGCTATTTTCGATTTCCTTGTGTAATTTCACGAGACTTACTGTGCAGAGAACTTCCATGTCGTGAATCCTTTTCACTAACAAGTTGTACGCCATCAATTTTGTCTTCATTCAATTTCAGTTACTCAGAGAATTTTTACTAAACTTTAGAATCTTTAATCACTTCACTGCTGGCCATTTTAGAGGCTTCATACGCGTCGTGGGTGTGGCTTTCTCCAAGAGTGGGGAATCCAGAAAACCAACCAATAAGCTCAATATTTCTGATTGGTTAAGGTTCTTGCGACTCTTGTTTTATGTACATGTACACCATAGTTAACCTTTTTTTCACCTTTGTCCTAATTATCTTTAACTAATCATATCCTTCATTAAATATATTTTAGTCAATTGTAAACTAATTAAATTACTGGGTGTCACAGTAGGGAGATACAATGCTACTAACGTTTGCATTTAAGGCCTATCTGGCAGTAATGACGTCATAACCATCCCTACCAGCTGTGAATTACGGCACCATCCTTGCTGACATCTTTCAATAAGCTTTTATTTACTTATATATATATACCGATAAAGATTTTTTTCTTTGTACTTTCCTGGTGATATTTGGGCCCCTTACCTCTCCAAATCAAGAAATCATCGACATGTACACGCTAATCTATACCTATACCTAAGCTTATAAATGGAAAACTATGATAATTGCAGTAGCACTGTACATTACATTCAGCTCCACTTGACGATTATTGGATGTTATGCAAAATTGTAAGCTGTATGTTGGCAAACGTTGCGCAAACGTTTGAACAAACTAATTGGTTGAGGAAAAGTTTTAATTTTCCCTGTATCAGTTTTGCTTATCCATGGCTAAGATACCAAGAAAAGTTTTGTTTTTATAATATACCCCAGGTAATCGGCAGTAGGCCTACTGTACGTTTAAAATAATTGAAATGGGCAAATATTAGGGTGAAGCAGCTATCCAGCAGCATACAGTATGTGTAGCTTTATTTGCATATATCTGATGTGTTTTGTTTAATTATGAAATCACTTTATAATGTTTGTTTTGAAATTCTTAACTACGTTTTATGTTATTTTAATGGATTAGGGTTATTGACATTGGTATTTGTCAGAATTTGTTTTTATGAACCTCTCGTATTTTTTTACTTCCAGATTCCAGCAACAACTACTAGAATACTTTTGAATCATTTTAAATGGGATAGAGAAAAATTAATGGAAAGGTATGTCTTCTCAAACTTCTTAAGCTCAATTTGGGTATCGAGGATTGACAATCTATTACAAACGTTTCGGCTACATGTGAAGCGTATACGTAGTGCAAAAATGTTTAAGCATGACGGATGGGGTAAATGAAAGAGTGTTTACTGTTGAACCTGTCCGGGCCTGGTGCCCCACAAATCTTGAAAAACCACTGTCTGTATTGCCCACATTGCCCATGAAATGAGTGGGAAATACGTTTTGGTTATCCTGATTTTGATTTTCTTGTTTTTGCAAATCTACTTTAAGCAAAATGCTCGTCACGACCACGCTCCTACCCTTTTAGTTGCAATATTGCTCACGCAAGGCCACACGTCTCGACCCTGAGGCTATTGCTAACTCGATGCCTCATGCGATGCTTAATGCTCCATCATGTGCACACTTGATGCCCGGTACAATAATGCTTCATATGATGCTTGATGCGATGCTGCACCATCAAGCGTAGATTTACCAACCATCAAGGGTGCACATGGTGAAGCATCAACCCTCGACCAAACATTGAGTTAGCAATGGCATCTGGGTCGAGAGGCTTTGCCTTGCATGAACGAACCAATCGGATTGAAAATTTCAGGCATCGAGTCTTGAAAACGCAAAATCCTTAGTTACTGGATTGATGAAATGTTTGGTCGAGGGTTATTGGTGGCGATTCACCAACCCACCCTCAATGCCTGTTTTAACCACACTTAACCAGACGACGTAGGTGACAAGGACACCACCAACCTAGCCCTGCTAGCCACGAAGAGAACAGTCATTTTGGTTAATTAAAAGATTCATTAGAAGGACGCTCCAAATAAGAAAAGAGGCCAAATAACGGCCGTTTACAAGTGGAGAAAATGCATATTTCTCTCGTTTCTAAAGTTGCAAGGAAAGTAGCAAGTAGATACCCTCAGAACATCGGATTCCCTGCAGAAATTTTTTTATGGTGACAGATGTCCCAAAAAAACGCAAATGGTTTCCTGTTGTTTGAAGGCTTTTCAACTGAGAAATTCATGGACTGTAGCCAGCACTACATGTCGTTTCCGCCAGCTCCCGGTCGAGAATGTTCTCGATTTCGAGACTCGGGGCAAAGGGTGGAACCTGTATGTGACAAGGTCACAACACCCTCCCCACAAGGAATGGTGCCCTGACATTCACACACCGGGCAAAAATCACATGTGGGAACAAAAATGCAGGGATGCTTTTTTAATATTCAGCACTGGTGAAGGTGTTACGGGTGAGATCGGCAACAAGGTAACGTTCATTTCCAGAATGTTACTCCACGAAGGTCTGAAAACCGACAGATCAAGTGGAGCAACCTCATTGACGAGACGCCCATTCTTTCATGCTCGGTCATAAGAGTGGTTGTCGTCCCTCTGCTAGGAGCATGATGACGACGTTGGATAGGCTACGCAACGGGGTTATCAAGGATTGAGGCGCTTCTTCATGACCCTTTTAATCCAGAAGCATTAAACAACTTTGTGTGGCTGTTTATAAACAACTAAATCAGACACATCAACTTGATAATCATGAAACATTTTAAGTTTGCTTTTGCTCACATGAGCAGAAAACGAGTGGCCCGAATCTGCAGCACATAGCATCACAGATGCAGGATTAATTATTTGCACAACTGCATAAGGACCTACTTATGGAGCAACCATTTTGTTCTGGCGGCAGGTAAAGCATCGTTCCGATAATCATACGATCACCCACTTTTAACAAACAGTTACTGCGGAAATGCTAAATTCCCAATTTCAGCGTGTATTCATTATTGAAGAGGAAAATTTTTCAGCAGAACTTCTGATGCTTACAGATAAATTAATGCGAAAAATATATGTTAGTAGGGATGGTGTGCTTAATTTTCTTTTGTCTCTGGCTCCAAATAAATCGTGAGGACCGGACAATCTATCCCCTAGAGTTTTAAAAAACCTAGCTTATGAAATAGCCCCTTTTCAACAGATTTATTTCAACAATCATTGGATTCCGCCTGCATCTGTCCAGTCTTTAAATCTGATTCTTAAATCTGATTAACAATTGAATTCTGGAAACACAGCCAGTAGTTTATTCTCTCGCTACGTTTCGGCCTTTTAATTAGGCCATCATCAGGTGAACTTTAATGAAGCATACAAGTCAAGCATTGAATTAGCCATTACAACTTATCAAGTTACAGGGTATTATTTTCACACATTAATTTTCCACATACATTCAGTTTGACAACCTGATTATTCCTCGGTGCGGTTCTGATGCAGTTCGGTATAATTTGGTACTCCCGACACTGTAACATAAAGGCGTTCTTGGCTTCCATCTTCGCTTGCTTGAAAATCATTAGCTGTATCTTATTGACAGCAATCCTGATATTGCGTCCGTATAATCTCTGTATTTCTTTGAACTCGAGCTTCCCCATCATGTGGCTGGTACGTTGTTAACAATTAAATTCAAGAAACACAGCCAGTAGTTTATTCTCTCGCCACGTTTCGGCCTTTTAATTAGGCCATCATCAGGCGAACTTTACTGAAACATACAAGTTAAGCATTGATTTAGCCATTACAACTTATCAAGTTACAGGTTACAAAAGCGCGCACGGTGAAGAACCTGGGGCTGTGACACAACAGTTGGCTGTGCCAAATTTACAATCCTTGGTAAAGACCCAAACACCACGGTGAAGGGTGACATTTGGATTGAACCCTACACCGTTGCTTTATACTGAAACAACACAAAGGGTAGCAAAGTATCCCAATTCTCAGCATATGAAACGGCAAAGTTTTGCAGCGAAGCGACTGATGATATTTACAGTTGCTTCAGCCTGGCAATCACATTGTGATTAGTAAGCAAAGGTGTACACACAATGAGGTACACATGTGTTGATATATGCACCAAATAATGTTTTCTCAAAAAATCATAAGTTTTTCTTTTAACTTATTTCATGTCAATACTTTTTAATTAGATCATGAATATGCTAATCTTTTAAATGACACTTATTTTTGTGAAATAAAGTTAATATACGAGTCAGTAAAAATTGTTGGCAAAAAGTGGGGCATCTATACCCAAGTTATCATATTATTGGTCTTGTTTTCTGCATGCCATCAGACGTTTGGTTCTATTCGGACGGATAGCCTTATAAGCTATTAGAAATTTCAGTTCATCGATGATATTGGTACCCACCCAGATGCGTTGGTGTCCCCCGAATAAATTGAGTTGATGGACTACGCAATCCCACCACATAGTATACACTTTCTGATTGTAGGGTAGTGACTGGAACTTGATTTAATTTAATCATCTGCATGCTAAAACACGTAAGAAAATTGTTTAATATATTTTTTGAATAAACCTCTTCCGTCATGGCTTCAGAGCAAAATACGGTTAAATTGAATGAACGTTTCTCGACGTTTCTAATGATGGTATCAGTGCCATCCATTGGTTATCTTTATGATCTTTATTTCTTTCCATTGTTTTTGCTGCATATGGTAAAATTATTACATTAGTAATCTGTTCATTTTTACGACCAGTATACCCCTAGGAAAAAAAGTGCAATCGAATTGCAGTCATAAAAGTATGATCATGCAGTAAAACTGCAATCTGGGATTTCAAAATGATCAGAATTTTGCAATATTATGGAACCGTGATTGCAATCGGACTGAAATCAGACTGCAATCCATTTGCATTCAATAGCCTTCCGACATCGCATTCCAACTGAAGTTAATTCATCAATTATGTTTCATTACATGTATTTGTATGTAAATTTCTGAAATGAGACATAGTGCTTGTTTGAAGGCAGCTGACCATAATATCCAACCACTCAAAGGAGTTAACCTCCCTGATGTAATGTTTAATGTTGATTTTTGACTTCAGTCGGGACTACAATCCGATTGCATTCTGATTACAGAATAGTATTAAATTGAAATTTCAACCAGATTACTGTAAAATTACAATTTTCGATCTGAAATATTTCAATTGGCTAGCAAAATAATGTTAAAATACGAATGCAATATAATGGCATCCAGGATTGCAAAATGATCATACTTTTCAGTTCGCAAAATGAAAAGTATAAAAATGAATGCAGTCGGATTGCAGTCCCTTGCTTTCACTTTAATTTGGCATCGCTTACTGCAATCGTTTGTCAGTTATTTTAAGTCACAACAAAATGATTGCAGTCCGACTGCAATCAGATCATACTTTTTCTGCTCGAAAATTGTAACCGTTACTATACTTTTAAAACATTAAACAAGCATTGATTTTAACCAGTAATGCTAAATGCAACAATTTTTTTTAAAATTACAATTTCGAATAATACAATTTGCTCAGCTTAATACAGTAACAGCGTAATCATGTGGAACTACAATATTAGTTATTGTCAATTGGAATTAAGTTATTACATTTGATTAAAAAATTCTTCAACTGTGGTGATTTGCTTCTGTTGTCTAACAAAAATAGTAATGAGATTTAGTATTTTGCCTGGCTTTGATTTTTAAATCACATTTTTTACAGGTTTTATGATGGAGATCAAGAAACGTTGTTTAGTGAAGCTCATGTCGTTAGTCCATATAGGACAAAATATACTTCTAAGGCAAGTAACTTTATTGAAATTTTTTTTCTAAGCAGTTGCACGTTACATTTCCTGTAGGAAGTATTCGAACTTGAAGTATTAGATTCCATGACTTTTCTTGATTTATATCGCGATTTTATTATTTAAGTTGAAATTCCACCAAGTTTGTATTTGTATAGCTGTGGAGTCTACATCCTAAACCTCCCGCTAAGACTCAAGCATTTCACCGATGAACTCGGAACATTTTATAAATTGCTTAGTTGCCTGACAATCATATTGTTTGTAGTGTGCTAATATATCTATCTGAAGCTTGAACCACATTTTTTGTTCTTATATTCTACTGCAATTCTGTACTCGTGTAACTGTTGAAAGTTTATTGTATTTTAGGTTACCATTATCAAATCGTTATCCATTCCTTAATTTCTTATTTTTTATGCTGATAACAGGGTTCGTACTGACCTGTAGTTACATATCCTTGACCTCCTAAGTCCTTACCACCCCTGCAATATCCAGTATGCTTGTTCAATTGGGTTGATGGATTACACCCCTACCATTTGGATATACTTACTGGCAAGAAAGTACTGTTCTAGATAGACCACCCGTCTTAGTCCAAACCTGTGACTTGTTGGTTCGGGTAGCCCTGTCACATGGGCATTATCAAAAATCTAAAGGTCCAGTTAGATTAATCAGGAACTAAGTTAATAGTATTATTTACTAGTGAATCAGTGTTAACAATTAATAATCACAATCTCAATCAATCCAAAGGTAAGTATACAATGAATACAATACATCACAAACAAATCAAGTTGCATCCCCTTAATGACTCATGGGATTAGCATAGGATTCAGAAATGATCACAATCCATAACATGTAAATAACAATAGTTTTCTATTATAAATAATTAAATAACATAGTCAGACCTGATAAATCAATCATCATAGGAACATCATCAAATATCCAACACAGGTAGTCAAATCCCAATCATGGAAAACCAATGTATCATTACTCATTCTGTCATGCATTCAAGAATAATGGTTTCAAGGTGTGCGTGGCCACGCACCCTAATGAATACCTCAGTGTCCCAGGTCGGCTCTCCCGCATTCCCCACTCCAATTTTCTGTTATATCCTCTTAATTACCAGATACCAGCACCACAAAGACCTCCTACCCCCATATTGGCTAGAAATCCTAACAATTAAGGAATGCCAACATTCCTCATTCTTATTCGCCAAAACAAAACAATGATGAAAGACTTAATTTGCATAGTAACACGCAACTCAGAATTCCCTTAATCAAGGTGACCTTAATTCGGTCACATGACACACACCCTCCCTCAAGGAGCGGATGGCGTCCCGCCATTCCTCACCAGCAGACATTATCCTACTTAGGGGAACGAGGTCGCAAGTAAGCCCTGGTAATACTGGGAACCTAGATTAGCGTAACAAAAAATAAGTGTTAGCAAAATATTTGGTACAGAAGTTTCATTAAACATAGGAATGACAACCGAATCCTCTAACGGAACGATCCCCAATGACGATTTATCTCTCCAAGACTGACTTCACTCCATTGACAAGACTTGATCATCCTTCGGGGTCGACAATTCCGGTGTCACCGGTCTTCCAGCAATTAGCTCCTTATCCAGTGACTCCGATTCGCTGGGGTTCGTATCTGGCTGCAAAGTTACAAAATGCCACCCCATGTTTGGTACACGATGATCCCTCTGCAGAATGGCAGATGTGTCTTGATTCAGTCTAACTTTGCGGAAAAAAGAGCAATGCCTCGAAAACAACTTCAAATCAGGAATAGTAAGGGTCCCGTCCGGAGATGGCCTCCACTAAACGTAAAGCAGCCTCCGTAACATGCCAGCCAGAGTGGTCGCCACCTGGTTCCTAACCCAAACAGAAGCACCTTCACCGGGTGGCAAAACTGGGCAAAAAGTGCCACTGCCGGGTGGGAAAGCCAGGCAAGAAACTCCATCAGGAGGCTAAAACCGGCAAAACGAAAGATTACATTGTCCAGCTACTACGAGGATGAAAAAACACCCCACTGAATACCTCAGTGTCCCAGGTCTGCTCTCCCATTTTCCCAACTCCAATTTTCTCTTATATGCTCTCATTACCAGATACCAAAGCCACCTAGACCTCCTACTCCCATATTGGCTAGGAATCCTAACAATTAAGGAATGCCAACATTACTCATTCTTGTTTGCCAAAACAAAACGATCATGATTGACTTAATTTGCATAGTAACATGCAACTCAGAATTCCCTTAATCAAGGTGACCTCCTCCGGTCGGCATTCAATATTCATTCGGGCAAAAACCTGAAAGACTTGGAGAAATTCTTCTTTCTTGAAATGACTTGCCAGAGACAGTTTAAATGCATATTTATTTCGCCGTTTGGCCTTAAAATTGTTATATTACAACAAAGGTGTGATTCTAACTTAAGACAGCTTGTTTCGTTAGGCTGGCAGACGAATTATTACACAAGGGAGCAAAAACGTGCAAGGAACGAAGATTGGCAGCCCCCAATTTCCGTTAAACAAATGTCTTGCAAATATCAGGGTGACCCGGGTGGCTCGTAAGAATCGCCAGGAATGCGGCGAAATGTTTCCCCGGCGGCCACCCGCTGTTACCTGAGAAGGAAAATCGCCTTCATTAATTAGTAAGGTCTAGACTTCTCGAGCGAGAAGGACTAACTACTCCCCGGTCTTGGGCTAATTAGCTGCTTTGTTAAGGTTGGGCAATTTTCCCACCTTATGGTCCAGTGACAATCCAGCTCTTTGATTTCGGCCTGTGAACCGACGGAGGCTTACTTTATGTCCTCTTTTCCGCAAACCCAGTCGCGTTAAAGGCGAAAGTTCTGTGAATTAAATGCAATTTTCTACAAGCAACCCTTGGACTCCGAGTCATTTTCTTTCTTCCCGCCGAGCGAACCGAAAAGCTGACATGGTGGAGGTGCGGTGTACCGCCCTCCGAACGTAGGACCGTGGAAGGTTCCGGCTCCCCCTAGCTGGTCAGCGTAGAGGACTCGCAGACGTTCGGAGGTTTTGTAAGACAGGATTTCCCGAGTACCGCCGACCAGGCGGCCCGTTAACCGGGCGACGGCTGCCGCGGCGGAGATCGCAGAGGAGCTGACGGAGCCTAGCCCGCCTGTGCCGCGACCGCGGACCCCAAGGACGTTAATGCCGGGGCCCCGAGCCGGCCCATTCTCACGGGATGCGACGCTGTCAATCCCGGAGTCCGTCATAACATCCCTGATGGCGAGTCTGGCCACCGCTAGGCAATGGATCCCTGGGAGAGCCCTGCAGACATTGGAGTGCTGGAAGGTTGATGCAGCGACAGTGCTGCCTTTGCCCCAGCTACTTCTGGTGTCACCAGAGGGAGACGGCGACTTACGCCTAGCGGTCGCTGTTTTAACCGTGCAGGTGGCAGCTCTTACGGCGCGACTTGACGATCGCGCGACAACGCCGGAGGTGACTCCCAGACCGGTGCCGGACCCCTCACCGGTGGGCCCTGCGGATGCGCAGAAGCCATCTTCTGGACTGGTAGTACGGGACCATCGCGATCGGTTTCCGTCCTTTGATGGATCAGGGGACGTAGTTCTCTTTTTTGGCGAACTTTAAGGCCGTAGCCGAGGCAGATGGATATACCCCGGTGGAAATTGTGGCCCATCTGCGAGGCAAATTGACTGGCGACGCGGCCAAATGGTATAGCAACCGTCTGCGAACACTATGGCGCGCGACTTGGGCAGAATTACGGTCCGCTCTCTGAAAGTTTCCATCGCCTCACATACGAACAGGAAGTGGTTCAGGAATTGGCCTCAAGGGTACATGGAGCGGACGAAAGTGTGCACCATTATGTGATTGCGGTGGAGACGTTCTGTCGTAGGGCTTGTCAACAGCACGCGGAAGCTCAGGTGTATAACCACATCATCAAAGGGTTGTTGCTGTTTTTTCAGAGTGGGGTATTAGGCCGCTCTGAGACAGTGCTTGACGAACTCTAGGCCCGGCTAATCTCCTTGGAGGGCCGGTACAAGATGTACCATCGGCCATCCGGCCTCAACCCCGACCCTGGAGTTCTGAAATCCTGGTGCGACCGCATTCGATAAATAGACGGAGAGGATTTCCTCGTGCCGGGGCCTAAAGGCACTTTAGTAGCCTTAGTGAGCCCGGCCGGAGGGTTGGCCGAAGAAACCTCGCTTGAAGTATTAAAGTGGCCTGGGATGGATCCCGAGCTCGTCCCCGTTATTAATTTGGGACCCACGATGACGCCGCCGCAGCAGGGTCAAATGTTGCAATTGCTCTCTAAATACCAGGAAGTATTTGCTTTGTTAAATAAGGAATTACAGCTGTCCGATCTACATCCTCATACTATCGATATGGGGGCAGCGCCGGTATATGTTTCCCTGCTCAGATCCTCGCCTAGGGTGCGGGAAGTAATTAAGGCGGAACTAGATAGCATGTTGTCTCAATGGGTTGTCCAGCTCAGTAAAAGTCCTTGTGCAAGTGTTGGTAAGAAAGAAGACGGCAGCTGCCGGTTCTGTGTTGACTACCGGAAGATAAATGCCCAAACCAAGGTAGACAGCTATCCCCTGCCACGAATAGACGATGCACTGGACTCCTTACAAGGATCCGCATGGTTTGCTATGCTGGACATGATTTCTGAGTATTGGCAACTATCTATGGACCCGCCTGACAGGGAAAAGACAGCGTTCTCCTGTAGCGAGGGGCAATTTGAGTTTGTCCGGATGCTGTTTGGGCTCTACAATGCCCCTGCAATGATGCAGCGGGGTCTCGACCAGACGCTGATGCATCTGAAGTAAGATGCGTGTCTTGTCTGTTTAGACAATATTATCGTTTGCTCGACTGACTGAAACAGGTCTTGACACTGATGCAGCAACATCGGCTCCGGCTTGAGCCGCCAAAGTGTTTCTTTAGTTATCAAGAGGTGCGTTACCTGGGACATGTAGTTAGTGAGAAAGCTGTAGCTGTTAATCCCGAAAAAATTCGGGCGGTAGCCGAATTTCCTCGACCTACGGACCGCACCGCCATTCGCAGCTTCTTGGGGTTAGCGAGCTATTACAGGCGTTTTGTCCCTGACATTGTGTGCGTCGCCCGACCTCTCAATAAATTAACTTGAGACTGTGGCCTGGGAATGGGACCCCGCATGTTAGCGCGCCTTTCAATGGTCGAAAGAGACCTTATGCAAAGCCCCGATACTGGCCATGTTTGACCCGGACACCCCCATCTCCTTACGCACCGATGCGTCTACAGTCGGCTTAGGAGCTGTACTATACCAAGGAGAAAGCCGACAGAAGAGGATATTGGCCTATGCTAGCCGTGCCCTTATGCCGGCCGAGACCCGCTATATGGTGACGGAGCTGGAGGCACTGGCGATCGTTTGGGCCGCGGAGAAATTCTGACACTATTTCTTCCTTAAGATTTTTACTATTGTTACTGACCACCATGCTTTGTGTTACCTGAAGCAGTTGAAGAATTCCTCCAACCGCCTGGGACGATAAGCAGCACGCTTGCAGGAATTCACCTGCACGGTCCGGCACATGAAAGATTTCCACAAAGAGGTCGATTGTTTAAGCCGTTACCCTGTGGGCGATCCGCCCCTCTGCGCTCCAGAGGATACAGCATTAGTTTATATAGCTGAGCAAGCAAAAGATCCATATGTTCTCGCTCTGTTTGCCCCGGCGGGGCAACCCCTGGGGGCCCCAGGATATGTCCTCTTGGTGGGCGTATTATACTTTTATGTCCCAGGGACGAACCAACGACTTTTAACTGTCGTTTCCAGGCACCTCCGTAATGAATTCATGCTTGCCTGTCATGACCTTCCATTAGCAGGCCATTTTGGCTTTACAAAAACCCTGGCCCTGGTTATTCAGGCCTATCATTGGCCAAAAGCCCGAGCAGATGTGGGGGTGTATGTCGCCTCATGTGCCGTCTGCCAACGGCAGAAGACGCTCCGCCGAGCGCCGGCGGGACTGTTGGAACCGGTCACTGTCGGCCTACCTTTGGATAAATGGGGCCTAGATTTTGTGGGGCCCTTACCAACTGCTCAGGGTTACACCTATGCTGTCCTGGCAGTGGACTATGCTACTCGGTATTGCGTGGCCGCTCGTGCAAAAGAGCCGATCGGAAGGCCATTGAGTACTTTTTGACTGCTATTCGACTAATATGGGGTGCCTTACCATTACCGACAGTGGCACCAGCCAGCGCGCCAAAACATTTATTGAGGGGTACAGGGTGCAACATAGATGTTCCACCCCTTACCACCAACAAGGAGATGGATTAGCAGAGAGAACCATACAGACCATCCAAACATTCTTGCGGGTGAGGGCCCAACCTCTACAGAAATCCTTGGGTACTTCTCCATACGCTCTGCTGTTCGGTCGGGTGCCAGGGGGGCCAGGAGTAGGACCCATGACAGAGCGCGATCTATTCCAGGCTCATAAGCGCCTTTGGAAAGCGCAAAAGTGACAAAAAGTCCCGAGGTATTCCTAGTTGGGAAATGGGTCCTCGACCAAGAGCGTGCGCCCCCTAAGGGCCCTTTTGGCAAGTTAAGGCTGCAATACCATGGCCCTTATTGCATTGTTAAGCGTCGTTCCGTCCTGAACAATGCCATCAGGGATAATCGATGTGGAACCCCTCAAATTACGTAGGTCCACATAGAGCATCTCAAAAGGTATCAGCCTCGCATCCGGATAAAACCCCTTCCTGTGGCGGTCACTAAGCAACTCGTGTTGTCGGGGGGACGGGTCCTCAGAGTCGCGGCTATTTTTAACCTGCGCAAGAAAAAATACCTTGACCCAGGATGCGCAAGATGAGATCAGATATCCCCTCTTCCCACGCTAGCCTCCAGACATCAATAGTACCGGCCCACCCGCATGCTGTCAACTGTTCGTGTCGGGCCATACTTAGCCTGCCTGCAGAAGCAAAGCGCATGACTTCAACGGCGCAAAAAAGTTAGTAAGTCGTGTCAGCTTTTTGTTTTCGCGCAGGAATCGGGTTCACGGAAGTTCCGGATCCCTGCGCAAACGAGTCGTCCAACGAGTCGGTTTTCGCGTCAGACTCAAACGAGGATCTTCCAAGTCACCTTCGTCTCCGTACAACCATGGCCCCGTCCTCAGTCCTGTGGACCCCCCACCACCATTGAAGAAATTCTGGTGGAAGTGGGCGAGGCAGCAGCTGTGCAAACCTCTGACGAGCAGCTCCCAACGGACCTGTGAGAAGGGGCGGCGGCCGATCCTACCCCTCCCCTCGAGCAAGAACCAGCCGCTCAACGCAAGGGCCCTTGGTGGCGGGGATTAACGGCGTTGGAAAAAATCCGCTACGTGGACGAATGCCGACGCGCCTGGGTATCTCTGCCAGAAGTCGAGGAAGCAACAAAAGCGGCCCCTCTGGCGACCCTCGCGGAATAACCGAACGCCACGGGATTGGAGCTTCAGCGCGTAAGTTGACAAGCCGGAGTCCGCGTTGGGACCTGGGAAAGATCTTGCTGCTCGGTCAAGCTGACCGGGTATGTGAAAGCTATTCCCTGAGCTCCAAACTCAACGCCGCGGACTGAAGAACGTACACGCGGCCCAGTCCTCCGCGAGGACTTAACCGCTTCCCGGCGCTCGGACCCTCTCCGTTGGGACGTTCGGGAAACAACATGGAGCGTCTACCCAGGAAACTGCCGCAGAACAAAGACGTTACCAGCGGAACCGCGGTATTCTAGCTATTGCGGCAGGACGCACCTTCAACAGGTTTCGACAGCGGGTAGATGCGGCCCATCAACGTGAAGAAGAGGCTGAAGATAGTCAGCCAACGGATCCAGCCCATGAGGTCAGTCGCCTTCTCCGCCGCCTGCGCTACCTGGACCCTCGAGATGTCATCCCTCCAGACGGCTGGGACATCTACCGACAGCCCGATTTTTTACCACGGAAATACAGCAATTAGGAGTAGCTACCGCGGTAATTGCATACTGTTTTTTGGGCCTTAGGCCATCACATCTCTGTAAGTTTTGGGCCTATGTTATCATTTTGTATCTGTGATTTGAAAATACTGTGATATGTAAGACCGGACGGGTAGTTGGTCCTTCGGGGGAAGGGTGTCAGGGTGACCTGGGTGGCTCGTGAAAATCGCCAGGAATGCGGCGGAATGTTCCCCCTGGCGGCCACCCGCGGTTACCTGGGAAGGCAAATCACCTTCATTAATTAGTCAGGTGTAGACTTCTTCAGCGAGGACTAACTACTCCCCGGTGTTGAGCTAATTAGCCCCTTTGTTAAGGTTGGGCAATTTTCCCACCTTATTGTCGAGTGACAATCGAGCTCTTTGTTTTCGTCCTGTGAGCCGACGGATGCTTACTTTAAGTCCTCTTTTCCGCGGACCCAGTCGCGTCCATGGCTTTCGCCTTTAACGCGCTGTTAATTACTATGTAATTCGCGTAAGTTTTGCGAATTAAATGCAATTTTCTACAAGCAACCCTTGGACTCCGAGTCATTTTCTTCTCGCCGAGCGAACCGAAAAACTGACACAAGTTATGAACTTCCTGAGATCTTCCCACTGCTGATTTGTACACTGGCTGAAACTAAACAAATCAAACAATATATTCAGATAATCACAAAGACAGATTCTTTGCAGCTGCAATTTTACATTCCCGACTATAAAATTATGGTAGGACTCCAATGTGATCATCAACAATGTTATCGGAAGAAACCTCGGCTGGTCCACAATGATATCAGACTGGACGAAATATGTCTCCTCTCATGGTTCTGACTAACTAGGACACTTATCTGTTCATGGACCACACATAACACTATTCCTCTGTGGACTTTCCTTTTGGCTGAGCCATGGACCAATTGCAGCAAGAGTGGTCAGGGAATTCAAATGGACCAATAGAAAGAGAGAGCCAGTAGCGCGATTAATCTTTCCTAACCTTAACTGCCACTCATTCCCATTTGGTTTTTGCTGGCGGCTATTTCACGAGACTTACTGTACATGGAACTTCCCTCTGCGTGAATCCTTTTTATGAACAAGACGTATAGCATCAATTTTGCCTTCATTTAATTTCAGTTAATCACAAGATTCTTCAAAAACGTTAAAATCGACAATAACTTCACTGCCGCTCGTTCCCACGTGGATGTTGCTGGCGGCGATGTTAGAAGCTTCATATGTGTCGTGTGTGTGGCTTTCTGTATGCGGAGGGAAGTCCAGAAAACTAACTAATAAACTGAATATATAGACCATAGGTATTCTTTCCGGAAGTGCTTTGGACTGACTCAGTGGACAAGTACAGTATATCCAATTCTATCAAAATCCTCCTGATCATGATGATCTTCCAAGTTGCATCATGCAACACCTCTAGTGCCAGGACTGTGTAATTGAGGTTGCCTAGATACATAGAACACCCCACCTTGCCAAGTTGAAACCAGCGCTGCATACCAAGAGCTGAATTTAACTTGCGTCATAAAGCTCTATTGACCTCTTCAATTCCAAATGATATAACGGTATTGTCCGCATAGTTACTTGGTTAGCGTTAACCCACTGCATCACCTTCAAATTATTTGTGGTACTCAGGAGCCATTACCTTGTAATCTTCTGGTTGTCAAGCAGTGCAGAATGTCCCACAATCCAAGGTAGATGGTTGTCATTGGCGATCATCAGTCTGCTGGACATTTTGTAAGCAATGAACCTAAACGGCCTGGTTAATTTCTTTCGAAGATTTTTCTTACAAAGTATTATGGTGAACATTAAGGTGACCACATTGGGCAAAATGCATAATTTTAATTTAAATTTATTTAAAAGCATCGGATGGAGATTGACGCCATTGGACATTTCGTACATTTAAATCCAGAGTTCATTATAGTGAGAGGTCTTGTTTTTTACGTTTTTTGCTCCTAGGCAGAGCTAGGCTGCATTTCCACTTCCGGGAATTCCCTTGACATTCTACAAGCATCTGATTCTTCATTCTATACCCGATTTTTGTAGATTTTACTCATGTTAGATTTGAACATTTTGAACATTTTCAAATGATTTTTCATCTCGTTTAAGTTTCGTGCTCTCTTCACCTCTAAAATTACTAAAGAGAGTACTGTGCACCCTGGAGAAATGATCAGTACATGGTCAGTGTACAACATCGGTACATGTACTGATATCAATACAACGTACCAGTACATAAAAATCGACAACCCTGGGGAGCGAACCCACGACCATTATTACCCTACTGTCTTAGCTATCCCAGGATGTTGAAATAAGGGATGTTTATTAGGGACCTGTTATCTGACTGCTCTTTCATACTCTTGCATAAGCAGTTTTACTTTTAGATGGTCATTTAAATATTGCCATTTATTTATACATTGGCCACCTACTCTTTATAGATTGGCCACGCTTACCTTTTATACTTTGTCCACCTACACTTTATACATTATTCACTCTTATCCCTTATACTTTGGCCACCTACACTTTATACAATGGCCACGCATAGTCTTTATACTCTGTCTAGCTTTACTATATATATACATTAATCACGCTTATTCTTTATAATTTGGCCAATTACCCTTTGTACTTTAGCCACCTGCATGCGTTGGCTGCCTACACCTTATCCATTATTACTCTTAGCCTTTAAACTTTGGCCACCTACTTTTTATATATTGGCCATTTACTTATAATGTATTAGTACATTTGTACTGGTATTAGTACATACAGTGGCTCAAAGTAAAAACCATCCACCTTGATTTTGTTGCACCTTAGTACTTGGGCTGCATGATGGCCATGCCACTGCAAGGTACTTCTGCACAAGTGTTGCAGTGTGTGGCCTCGCGTTATCATGCATAAAAATTAAGTTGTCCCCTAACAAATCTGGCATATGCACTACGTGGTCTGCCAGAATCTCGTTAATGTACCGAACAGCGGTCGAACCTCCTCTGTTGTGCTCTTCGACCGCCCTATCAATGAAAAGAGGTATTGTTCTTGCATGCAGTGAAATGGCTTCCCAGGCCATGCACGAACCACCACCATAGCTGAAAGATTCGGAAATGCAGCACTGGGCATAACTCTCTACAAGTCGCCGGTACACTCGTGCCCATCTGTCGTTGGTGTAGAGGTATATTATCCTCTCATCGGAGATCAGAACAGACCCTTATTGCTGCAGAGTCCAGTTTAGATGCTGTTGGGCGAACTGAAGGCGTGGTTGGCGATGAGCTGCGGGCAGTCTTGGACCTGTGGCAGGTCTATGAGGCCTCTGACTGCTTTCCTGAAGTCTTCGTCTCACTGTCCACTGACTTAAAGCTGTTCCTTGGTCTCCTTGCACTTGAACATCTGCCAGTCGTCGGTCTTGCAAGGATGTCAATGCAATGAAGGGATCTTCTCGCTCAGTTGTGGACCGAGGTCTGCCTGAACCTGGTCGCCTGTTGAAGGAACCAGTCTCCTTATAACGTTTTTAGACCCTTCGAACAGCTGATTGGCTGATATTGAGTTGGCGAGCCACAACTCTCTGGCTATGCCCTACATTACGTAAAGCAACAACTTGTGCGGCTACTTCTGGTGTTGTGGTCATTT